>CAUYON010165074.1:0-76619 GCA_963573935.1 Arctocebus calabarensis
CTTTCTTTTTTTTTTTTTTGTAGAGACAGAGTCTCACTTTATCGCCCTGGGTAGAGTGCCGTTCACACTGCTCACAGCAACCTCCAGCTCTTGGGCTTAAGCGATTCTCTTGCCTCAGCCTCCCTAGTAGCTGGGACTACAGGCGCCCGCCACAGCGCCCGGCTATTTTTTTTGTTTTTGCAGTTCGGCCTAGGCCGGGCTTGAACCCGCCACCTTCGGTATATGGGGCCCGCGCCCTGCTCGCTGAGCCACAGGAGCCGCCCGACCTGTTCGTTTTAACACAAATAAAATCTCATTCGTTTATGTGTGAGTGTTGAACACACAACTGTGCCTTTAACACAAAAGTTAATCATAAAGGCTGGATGCAATGGCTCAAACTTGTAATCCTAGCACTCTGAGAGGCCATGGCTGGAGGACTGCTTGAGCTTGGGAGTTCAAGACCAGCCTAAGCAAGAGCAAGACCCCCGTCTCTACTCTATAGAAAAATTAGCCAGGCATCATGGAGGACACCTGTGGTCTCAACTACTCAGGAGGCTGAGACAGGAGGCTCACTTAAACCCAGAAGTTTGAGGTTTCTGTGAGCTAGGCTGATACCACACACAGTATTCTAGCCTGGGCAACAGAGTAAGACTCTGTTTCAAAAAAAAAGAAAAAGAAAAGAAAGAAAGGAAATCCTATAAGCTAAATAAGAGTAAAAGTTTTCTAATGAAAAGTGGGGCAGAGGGAAAACAATTTAATTTAAGAGAGTTGTAGCAGTGGAAGTTAGCAGGGGACAGAAAATAGCATTCCATTATCATGGGAGCATTACTCCAGGGGGAACCACTGGCATCCAACACAATCGAATGGTCCCCTTGGAGGCATGCAATGCAGTAGCCTTGGTCACAATGACTACTTTGAATTACTGTCCCATTTTTTCCCCAAGATGTTCAAAACAATTTCAAATATTCTGATTTTCCCTCAAAACATTTCTCTAAGATAGGTAAGGGTGTGACTGGCCATCCCAATTTTATAGATGAGAACAAAGAATTAAGACATTAAATTTGACTTGCCCACAGTAACAGAACCCAATTCCCCCAATACCCAGTCTAAATTCTACTGCCCACTGGAAAGGACATGGTTAACCCACCTAGGCATCAAAATAGGGATTTACTGTGATTTAAAAAAGTTTCTGAAGAATTCTGTTTACCTAGGATACAACTAGTCACCATTAAATTTCAGAGTTCTCCTTAATTACCTAGGTGTGTGTGTGGGGGGGTCTTTCAAGAATTCCAAAAACATTGAGGGGGTGCCAAGTCCTATTAGGCTTTCTTCCAAATATATATTTACATTTTTTTAAATATACAGTTTGGAAAGTCCAGAGATAAGCTTTAATATGGGTTCAAAACACAAATAAGTACAGAAACTTGACAGAATGAGAGGACCCTGACCCATCAGAAGGGTGTTAGAAGATCCTCCCACTATTCCTACAGCAACAAATTTTATATAGATATATCTCCATGTCACAATGACCTCACTTTAAGCAAAAATATAATAACCCAGATTTCTACAAAATAAATTTAAAAGGGATTTTCATTTTATGAAATGATATATATGAATGTCTTTAAATGAATCAAACTTGTCAGATACCTTTATAATATGATATGATGTAAACCTTTTCCAGGAACACTTTTATTGTATAAAGTGGGGTACACCTGTAATAATAAAGCTGCAATGAACTTTCGGATTATGAGCTGAATTTCTGTAGTGCTTAATACTTTCTGCATAGCAACAATCTCCTCATTTTTACTTATAAAGAGGGATTTAAACACTCTGTAGTCATGGCTACTCTCCACAACAGAACTGTACAACACATATAAAAATAAATGCTAAATGATGACTATTTCTTATCTTTCTTTTAAAGTTCCCAACATTTCAAATCTTATCTGATATATACTCCCAGAAAATGGGAGGAATAAACAGAATTCTCCCCATTTTACAGATGAGGAAACTGAGGCCCAGAGAGGGGAAAAGGACTTGCCCAGGGTCACACAGCAAGTTCGTGGTGGAGCCGGGAACTGAATCCATGAGCCCAAGGCTCTGTCCATTTCCTGTGCCGCAGTTCCCTTCGCTCCTAAAATGGGAACAACATTGCCCATCTCGGTACACTAAGGACAGACCCAGTCTCCCAGCCATGCACATCTGCCCGTCTGCATCAAAGCTGTGATGATGGTTATCCCACTCTGTATACTGGGACCAAACTCCCCAAAACTACTAGGGCCCCTGACAGCTAGCTCTCAAGAAGATGTTTAATTCTCAAAGGGCAGAGTTTATGTAATTATTTTTACATAGAACCACACGCAAATATGCATATATTGCTTTTGAAAATGGGCAATTCAGAGGAAGTGAAGGATCAAAATGACTTTCATGAAGTAGAAAAGTGAGCAAAAGCAAATAGTCATTCTATAAGCATATATTCCAAGGGAAGGAGGTATCCTAATCCTCCTACCTTTTTATGTAGGTCCTCCCATCATCCCAACTATGCAGGGTCAGGTAGGCTCAGCGCTCAAACATGGCCCAATAACTGGTGGATGGCATAATTTAGGTTAGGTGCTTATTAGAAAGGGTTCTTGGAAAAATGGGAATGGAAAATGTAGAAAGTTTAAAAGGAGCTGCAGATAAGAGTCTCAAACCTAGTTTAAAGCCTTATTACAAGAGAAAAACTATATTCTGTCACACAAAAATAATTCAATGCTGATGACTCCCAAAATTAGGGTTAAAAAAAGAGGAAGGAGTGAAGTGGGTCTGCATTCTGAAGGAAGTGGCACTGGAGGAAGGCCAGCAGCTCCGCCTTGTTGCCCTAAGACAGAACACCTGACATGTAAATGCCTCTGATGTGGAAGCTGTCAAGAATGTAGTGCCAGATTGGGGCAGGATATCAAGAGGCAGGGGAGCTAAGATAGCAATCCTCACCCTATCCTGCCCCCAGCTCTGAGTCTTACCTGTAGGTCTTGCCGTCTTTCTGATGGTCATCATCATCCTCAGGGGAGAGGACATAGGGGTCATTCATTTCAGGCAGCCCTGACTCCAACATCCGCTTCTTCTTTCGGCCCCGGGGGGGCTTAGGAGCCACGCTGCCACCTCCACCACCACCTCCACCTCCTTCCTCTGTTAGAGTTGATGCTACCTTCTTAGAGAGGTCAGGGACCACCTGCAGGGCTTGTGAGCCAGGGGGAAGAGCTGAGACAATCATGGGAGCCGAAATGGGGAAGGTCTGAGCTGATGAGGCTGTGGTCACAAGAGAGCCTGAGGGGGACGTGATTACCAAACCTGGACCTAGGATTGGGAGAAAAGGGAGATGGTATCATGTTGTTCAGTCTTGATCCTCATCCTATTTTATTTTATTCCCCCCCAATTCATCTAATTAACCCCTCACCACCACCTCCCAACCCAAAGTATACAGGAAACCCCAAACCCTATAGAAAAATAATGGTCTCCTAACCCCTGTCCCCACCCCCCTGGTAACAATGAGATTTACCCCTTGATTGACTCCCTTCTCTTCTCCACCTCTGAGAACAGGAGACTCCTTGATTCAGAGAAGGAAAGAATGTCACCTCCTCAAAGGCAGGGACCGCATCTTCTACTTCTTTGTATCCCCCACAATGCCTAGCACATTGCTAGGCACACAGTAAGCACTTAATAAAAATTTGATTGAGTAATCAAACACATAACCCACTCCCCATGTTCTTAGAGCCCTCCAGCCTGGGGTACTGATCATGGAAGATCAACACCTCAGATTGGAGAAGTGCAGAGTTGCTCACCAGCAGTCATCAGTCCTGTAGATGGCACAGGGACCACCGTGATATTCTGAGTGACGGAAGCCTGGCTGTGTGGGGTCAGCTGGTCTGATTTAGATTCTGTGTCCATACTGATGCCTGAGGGCAAGGACACTGAGGCAGGCACTGTCAGCAAGGTGGGGTAGTGAGGTGGAGCCAGCCCACAGCCCTTTTCTGGCAACAGCTGATCCTTCATCTTATTGATGAACATTGTGTTCTCAATCTAAAAGAAAAGGAAGTGGAAGGGGAGAACTCTCTTCAGACTGAGAGTGTCTGATTTTTTCAGTCCTGAATCACTTTTCAGTGTCTGTCTTCCTAAATAGAGAGCAAGGTCAAGGAGTTACTATCTTTGGGTTTCCAGAGAAGCCAAGACAGAAACACTATATAATTCTCAGTGACAGGGGACTCAATGAAACACGATGTGGTTTCTCTTAACAGAACTCACTACTTATAATAGAATTGAAAAAAGTAAACAATGAGGGAGAGCAAAAAAGCAATACCACTTACTTGTCCTGAAACTGTGGGGATAGAAGGCCAGAAGTACGGGTTAGAATTGAAGTGAGATTCTTCCATTCTACCTGAAGAAAGAACAAGATAACATCACACTCAGAAATAAATCTGAAAAAGCTTAGCAATGAAGAAGGGGAGTTGAGTGCTTCCTTGCCTACTCTTTAGTATCTGGTCACAGGGCTAGGAACTGGCAGGCAAGACCAGCACATTAGCCCCCTTGGTCAGAGCCATGTAGCACTATATCCCTAGCCAACACAAGCTAGCCTACTTAATGCTTGCAAAAGAACTTGAAGATATCTTACTTACCCAGAAAAATGTTCTCTGTGTCCCAAAGAAAAGTAATTGGTATTACTTTCCTTTACTGACAACAGAAACTGAGATCATGAGAGGGTAAGGTGGATGTCGAAGGTCACACAAAGCAAATCACTGACAGGCTTGAAAACAGCCAGGTACCTATCATTGCTCCTCTTTTCCCTATCCTTCAAATCCATCTTCCTTGAAAAAAATTTCAAAAATTCCAATCAACATGTCTGCAGTTCTATGCAGTTTGAAAAGGTTCCAGGTCATAAACACAAAACATTCAAGGGAGTTTAAAAAATGGAATTGGGGGCCGGGTGCAGTGGCTCACGCCTATAATACCAGCACTCTGGGAACAACAAAGTGAGACTCTGTCTCAAAAAAAAAAAAGAATTGGCATGAAACAAAATCTAGCTATTTCTTAATTTTTTTTTTTTGAGATAGAGCCTCGGGTTGTCGCCCTAGGTAGAGTGCTGTGGCAACTTCAAACTCCTGGGACTTAAGCGATTCTCTTGCCTCAGCCTCCCAAGTAGATGGGACTACAGGCGCCCGCCACAACACTCAGCTATTTTTTGGTTGTAGTTGTCATTGTTTTGGCAGGCCAGGGCTGGATTTAAATCCGCCAGCTCTGGTGTATGTGGCTGGTACCCTAGCCACTTGAGCTATAGGCGCCAAGCCCAACCTATTTTTTTAAAGTACCAGCTGATATCTGGGCAGATCACTTGAGCCCAGGAGTTAGAGACCACCCTGAGCAAGGGTAAGACTCCATCTCTATAGAAAATAGAAAAATTGGGCGGCTCCTGTGGCTCAGCGAGTAGGGCGCCGGCCCCATATACCGAAGGTGGCGGGTTCAAGCCTGGCCAAGGCCGAACTGCAAAAACGAAAAAAATAGCCAGGCGCTGTGGCGGGCGCCTGTAGTCCCTGCTACTAGGGAGGCTGAGGCAAGAGAATCGCTTAAGCCCAAGAGCTGGAGGTTGCTGTGAGCAGTGTGACGCCACGGCACTCTACCCAGGGCGATAAAAGTGAGACTCTGTCTCTACAAAAAAAAAAAAAAAAAAAAGAAAGAAAAATTATGGGCAGTGCCTGTGGCTCAGTGAGTAGAGCCCTGGTCGAACTGCAACCAAAAAATAGCTGGGTGTTGTGGCAGATGCCTGTAATCCCAGCTACTTGGGAGGCTGAGGCAAGAGAATCACCTAAGCCCAGGAGCTGGAGGTTGCCGTGAGCTGTGTGACGCCATGGCACTCTACTGAGGTGATACAAAAAAAAAGAAAATAGAAAAATTAGCTGGGTGTCACGGCACCCTGCTACTTGGGAGGCGGAGGCAGGAGGATTGCTTAAGCCCCAAAGTCTGAGGTTGCAGTGAGCTACCATGATGCCACTGTCCTCTATTCCAGGCAACAGAGCAAGAGCGTATCTTCCTAAACAAATAGAGTTCTGGCACCTGCAGTTGATGCTAGGTTTCCAAAGGAACTCAGAATGGGGACAATGATGGGCTGGAACGCATACACAGTCCTAGACGCCTGCTTTGTATTTCTCAAACACTATGCTTTCAAGAATTCCAATTCTTCTCTGTATGTGGATGATAATAAGCTTAAAACTTTGTGAGTGAGGAGTTAGAAAAGTAATCCCTCAGAATCATGTTGCCACATCATGAACAGGTACGGAATAAAGGCATCTGACCTATGACTTTCACACTCTGTTCACTTCTCGTAGCAATGTTTAACAGGCATTATGTTGGTCAAGAGTAGCTTCCCCAAATCCTGGACCTAGGAAGATCCAGCCCCACAGAAGGCAAATAAGGATAGAGTATGAGACTGATGGGGAAATAAGGAACAGTAAGAAATAGGCATTATCATGCTGGCACTCTGAGATAAGAGCTACAAAGCTGCAGGAGGGGCTCGGCACCTGTGGCTCAACGGGCTAAAGTACCAGCCACGTACACCTGAGCTGGCGGGTTCAAATCCAGCCCAGGCCCGCCAAACAACAATGACGGCTGCAACCAAAAAATGGCCAGGCGTTGTGGCGGACGCCTGTAGTCCCAGCTACTTGGGAGGCAGAGGTAAGAGACTTGCTTGAGCCCAGGAATTGGAGGTTGCTGTGAGCTGTGATGCCACCGCACTCTATCCAGGTGACAGCTTGAGGTTCTGTCTCAAAAAAAAAAAAAAGCTGCAGGAGGGGTAGACCTATGACTTACAGCCAACTCAGACCTACCAAGGGTATGCTGGAGACATACCAGAGATACTAAGAGCTAGAGCAGTGATTTTCTTTTTTCTTCTTGGAAACAGAGTCTTTACTTTGTTGTCCTCCATAGAGTGCTATGGCATCATAGCTCACAGCAACCTCAAACTCCTAGGCTCAAGCAATCCTCTGGCCTCAGCCTCCCAAGTACCTGCGGGTACAGGCGCCACCACAACACCCGGCTATTTTCAGAGATGAGGTTTTGCTCCTGCTAAGGCTGGTCTCAAATGCCTGGCCTCAAGTGATGTGCCTGCCTCAGCCTCCCAGAGTGCTAGGATTGCAGGCATGAGCCACTGTCCCCAGCTTTAGAGAAGTGATTTTCAACTGGTATATCATTAAAAATCTCAAAGAGCATTAATTATTTTTGAAAGAAATTCAAAACATGGCTTTTTTTTTTTAACTTTTTTTATAGACAAAATTTAAGTGTACCATGGAAGTTTAAACTATAGGTTCAAGTTGTGTTCTGAGATAAAAAAAGTTGAACATCATGGAGCAACAGCGTAGGCCAGGCACAGAAACTGAGTTTCAGGTAGTGATTAAAGAAATTAGGAAAGACCTTCAAAAAGGGAGTCAAAGTTGAAAATTGCTCTAAATCTAAGTCTGTTCCTTATCCTTTTTTAGAAGGCTCACCACACTTTTTGATCTTTTAAACAGCACCCCTGATTTTCATAAAACCTATGAAAGGAAGAGTTAAATTTCAGCCTACTTTTTCTGAAAAAGTAGCAAAAAGAGTAGAATGCACCAAATTTCTGACTATAACAGCTTCACACAAATAAGGCTCACTATTAAATGACTGAGGACCAAACACAGGCAAATTCTGTTCTCTAAGTTATAAAACAGACAAGCTAATCAGTGCCTGACATAATAGGTGCTAACTTGGTCCTTCCAGTCCTAGCTTTATAAAGCAGTCTCAAGTCCTCCTTGACAACAGAATCAGGAAACAAACAGATCACAGCTTAAGGGGATCCAATATTGCCAAGCTTTTTATTTCTTATTTATTTATTTTTTTAATTTTTATTTACTTATTTATTTTAGAGATAAGAGCCTCTGGGCAGCGCCTGTGGCTCAGCGAGTAGGGTGCCGGTCCATATACTGAAGGTGGCGGGTTCAAACCTGGCCTTGGCTGAACTGCAAAACAAAAACATATAGCCGGGTATTGTGGCGGGCGCCTGTAGTCCCAGCTACTCCAGAGGCTGAGGCAAGAGAAACGCCTAAGCCCAGGAGTTGGAGGTTGCTGTGAGCTGTGCGATGCCACCGCACTCTACAGAGGGCGATAAAGTGAGACTCTGTCTCTACAAAAAAACAAACAAAAATATTATTATTTTAGAGACAGAGTCTCACTTTATTGCCCTCAGTAGAGTGCCGTAGTGTCACAGCTCAAAGCAGCAACCTCCAACTCCTGGGTTTAGGTGATTCTCTTGCTTCAGCCTCTGGAGTAGCTGGAACTACAGACACCCGCCACAATGCCCAGCTATTTTTTGTTGTTGTTGTTGTTGCAGTTTGGCTGGGGATAAGGATAAGGAAGAGACTTAGATTTAGAGCAATTTTCAACTTTGACTCCCTTATTGAAGGTCTTTCCTAATTTCATTAATCACTAGCTGAACAACCTGCCATGCTTAGTATATGGGGCTGGCGCTCTACCCACTGAGCCACAGGCACCGCTCCCCTTACCAAGCTTTTTAGGAGGTAACAATTATGTTTTCTTCATTTGCACCTTATAAACTATTCCTAACTTAGGACCCATGACCCAAGAAGTAATTATATATGTAATGAATTGAACAACAGTGGACCCTACACATACTGATTTTGAAAACCATGCTAGTGGCTTGGCGCCTGTGGCTCAATGGGCTAAGGCGCCAGCCATGTACACCTGAGCTGGCGGGTTCGAATCCATCCCGGGCCCGCCAAACAACAATGACAGCTGCAACAAAAAAACAGCCGGGCGTTGTGGCAGGCGCCTGTAGTCCCAGCTACTTGGGAGGTGGAGGCAGGAGACTCGCTTGAGCCCAGGAATTGGAGGTTGCTGTGAGCTGTGATGGTACAGCACTATATCCAGGGTGATAGCTTGAGGCTCTGTCTCAAAAAAAAAATAAATAAATAAAAAATAGTCTTGCTAATTTTGAGATCTGTAACAGTAAGTAAGTTGTGTCTTTAATTCCTACTGAAATTATGTACTTTTAATTTTAGGTATTTGATATTAGTCTAGTATAATAACAAGGTTTAGAACTAATCAACTTGCTTTGTTTAATTGGAATTTAAAATGATATGGATGAATGTGTCAGATTTTCTCAGTTACATAATGTTTGGCAAATTTTTGTTGAGTAAATAAGCTTGATTTAGTTCCTATAAAATAAGAATGGGAAATTCTCTCCAATATTGGGGTTTTTTGTTTAGTTTATTAATTATTAGTTATCTACCACCAAGTGGTAGATTTGGGGTCAGATAACTATGGCCCACTCACAGTTTAAAACTTTAGTTTTATTGAGATATAATTCATATACCATACAATTAACTCATTTAAAGTGTGTACAATTCAATGGCTTTTAATGTAGTCATAGAGTTGTATAGCCATCACCACAGTCAATATTAGAACATATTTGCTACCTCAAAAGGAAATCATGCCTTTTTTTTTAATAGTTTCCAAGGTAAGAATAATCTTTACAGTTTTTAAACAGTGCTTAAAAAAGAAGGAAAAATGCAAAGAACAGACTTACGTGGACAAAAAGCCTAAAATCTGTACTATTTGCCTTGTACAATCTGGACCCTCATTTGCAGAGTAACATTTTCTGGCATTTGTCTTCTTTCTCCCTCTTCCCAACCCCATATATTCACACTATTTTTTTTCTGCTGAACTTTGTGAATTTCAGCAGTGACCTCTTAAGAATAACATTTGTCTACTTTACCACAATACCATTATCGTGATATTGTCTAATATGTGGTCTATTTTAAAATTTTCCCAATTTTTGCCCAGTAATGTCTTTTTTTTTTTTTTGAGACAGAGTCTCACTATGTTGCCCTCAGTAGAGTGCCGTAGCATTATAGCTCACAGCAACCTCAAACTCGAGCTTAAGCAATTCTCTTGCCTCAGCCTCCCAAGTAGCTGGGACTACAGGTGCCCACCACAACACCTGGCTATTTTTTTGTTGTTGTTGTCATTGTTGTTTAGCAGGCCCAGGCTGGGTCTGGTGTAAGTGGCTGGCACCCTAACCACTGAGCTACAGGCGCGCCAAGGGCCCCAATAATGTCTTCTATAAATATTTTTTAAAAGGCAGAATCCACTTTAGTTTTCATGTCTCTTTCGTGTAGAACAGTAACTCCTCTTTTTGTCTTTCATGACATTAACTCTTTTAAAGAGACCAGGTCGTGACTCATGCCTATAATTTTAGTACTCTGGGACGCTGAGGTGGATGAATTGCCTGACCAGAGCTAAAGTGAGACCCTGTTCTCTATTAAAAACAGAAAACCTAGCTGCATGTTGTGGCTCATGCCATTGTCCCAAATACTTGGGACACAGAGGCAAGAGGATCACTTGATCCCAAGAGTTTGAAGTTGCCACATCATGGTACTCTACTCTGGGTAACAGAGTAAGAGTCTCAAAAAAAAAAAAAGACCAGGATGGTAGTTTTGTTGAATGTTCCACAATCTGGGATTTGCCTGATTGCTTCTTTGTGCTTGCATTAGGGTTAAATATTTTGGCAACAATAAATACATATTTATGCCAACATGTATAATATAAAGTTGTGTCCTTACCATTGATCATACATATCAGGGGCATGTAGTTCCTGATGTGCCATTATTGTTGGTTCTGAGTTTTATTTCTTAGTTAAGGTGATGTTTGTCAGATTTCTTTCTTGAAAAGCTACCTTTTCCCCTTTTGTAATTAATGCAAATATGGGTTGATAATTTGAGAAAACATATGTATGTCCCATTTCCTCATGAATTTTCACCTAGTGCTTTCAGTATCTATTGATGATCCTTTCTCATCTTTTTAAAAATTATCATTTTAGACTCATGGATTTCTGAAAGATTTCCTGTTACAATTCAGTTTACATGATCATTTTTTATTTCCAATTGATATAAGGTCACAAATGATTAGGTTACATTGTTTGCATTTGTTAAGATAAAGTTCAAGTTGTAGTTGAGCCCTTCACCCTGGAGGTGTGCCATATAACCTTCCATTGTGCTGGTTAGGTGAGTGTACACCAATCCCTTCCTTCTTTCCTCCTTCCCCCACTTGGAAATGTAGTTGTATTTTTTTCTCCTGTGGGCATGTAGTTGTTCATCTACTGGTTTCATATTAATACTGAGAACATGGGGCTGGACATGGTGGCTCACGCCTGTAATCCTAGCACTTTGTCAGGCCGAGATGGGTGGATTGCCTGAGCTCACAGGTTCAAGACCAGCCTCAGCCAAGAGGGAGACCCCGTCTCTAAAAACAGCTGGGCATAGTGGTGGTTGCCTGTAGTCCCAGCTACTTGGGAGGCTGAGGCAAGAGAGTCACTTGGGCCCAAGAGTTTGAGGTTGCTGTAAGGTTATGATGTCACAGCACTCTACTGAAGGCGACAAAGTGAGACTCTATCTCAAAAAAAAAGAAAAAATACTGAGTACATGCGATGCTTCCTTTTCCATTTGTTCTCCAGATCCATCAAGGTAAATAGAAAAGATGTAAAGTCTCCGTCTTTCTTTATGGCTGAATAGCATTCCATGGTATACATATACCATAGTTTATTTATCCATTTGTGAATTGATGGGCACTTGGGTTATTTCCATATCTTGGCGATTGTGAGTTGAGCTGAGATAAACATTCTAGTGGCAGTGTCCTTATGGTAAAATGATTTTTTCTCTTCTGGGTAGATACCTAGTAATGGGATTGCAGGATCAAATGGAAGGTCTATTTTGAGTTCTTTGAGGATCCTCCATGCTTCTTTTCAAAAAGACTATTAATTTGCAGTCCCACCAACAGTGTATAAGTGTTCCCTTCTCTCCACACCTATGCCAGCTTGAAAAAATAGTTGTTTCATATGGAACCAGAAAAAACACTGAAGAGCCAATGCAATTCTTAGAAATAAAAACAAATCTGGAGGCATCACTTTATCAGACTTCAGGTTATATTACAAATCTATAGTGATCAGAACAGCATGTATTGGCACAAAAATAGAGACATAGATATATGGAACAGAATAGAAAACCCAGAGATGAAATCAGCCTCATAGTGCCATCTGATTTTCATTGAACCAAACAAAAGCATACACTGGGGAAAAGAATCTCCGTTTAATAAATGTTGCTGGGAGAACTGGTTAGCCACATGCAAAAGACCAAAACTGGACCCACACCTCTCACCACTTACAAAAATTGACCTATGTTGGATAAAAGATTTAAATCTAAGACATGAAATGATAAAAATTCTAGAAGAAAGTATGGGAAAAACTCTTGACAATATCAGCCTGGGGAAAGATTTTATGAAGAAGACCTCATTGGCAATTGTGGCAACACCTAAAATGGGACCACCTGATCAAGCTAAAAAGCTTCTGCATAGCTAAGGTCACAACAATTGAAGCAAATAGACAACTTTCAGAATGGGAGACTTTTTTTTGGAGGTAGTAATTCTCTGTCCCCTGGATAGAGTGCTGTGACATCATAGCTCACAGCAATCTCAGACTCTTGGGTTCAAGTGGTCTCTTGCCTCAGCCTCCCAAGTACATGGGACTATAGATGTGTACCTATAGTTGAGGCCTGACTGATTTTCCTATTTTTAGTAGATATAGGGTCTCGTTGCTCAGGCTTGTCTCAAACCCCTGAGCTCAAGCAATCTGCCTGCCTTGGCCTCCCAGAGTGCTAGCTGTGAGCCTGGGCACCTGACCTGGGAGAAGATATTTACATGTTACAAATCTGACAAAGGGCTTATAACTTAAATCTACAGAGAACTCAAACTAATCAGCAAGAAAGAGCAAACAATCCCATTTATCATTGGGCAAGAGACATGAACAGAACCTTCCCCCAAGAAGACAGACAAATGGCTAAAAAAAACATGAAAAAATGCTTGTTGTCTCTAATTATCAGAGAAATGCAAATCAAAACCTTCTTGAGATATTACCCTACTCCAGTGAGAATAGCCCACATCACAAAGTCCCAAAGCTACAGATGCTGGTGTTGGTGTGAAGAGAATGGAACACTCATTTTTTCTTTTGATGTTCAAATTATCCCATATTTGGTCAGGGGGAAAATGACCTGACCCCTGTGTCCTTTTGGCATAGCCTTACCAGGCTTTGAGCATGTCTTTGCTTTCTCGGCTAAAGAGATACAGTGTTCCCGGTTTAGTTTGTTCAGCTCCCTTTAGAGACCTGGAGTCTTCTGGAGAATCCTGATTCCTTTAGTGGGTAATGGTGTTCAGGTCTGGGGGATGGATATGTTCACTGCTACTAGGGTGTGATGGCTTCTAGCCCTTTCAGTGAGCAGAATAAGAAGATTATACAATATCATAAATTCAGACATTCAGTTGGTTCAAATCCAACATTACTGGTTCCTTTGTCTTTTTTTTCTATTTGAGACGGTTGCTTTTTCATCATCCCAGTTCTATATTTGTATCTGTCTTCACCCTCAACAAAAAACCTTGTTTTTTAAAATATGCACAAAATACTTTTAGAACTATCAGTACCTCTATGAACAGCCTTTCTAAGTAAAGCTTATGATTTCTTTACAAGTTTATGTGTTCTTGGCATATATACATTTCCAACTAAGGGTTCAGAAGTTACACAAAGTAATTTTTTTTGTGTGTGGTCAGTTTACTGCCCAGATTCATTAGTTGTTGTTTGTATTTAAATTTCAGTTTTTAAAATATCCTTATGTGTTAATTTTATCTTTTGAATATTGTAAAACATTTAATGATTTAAAAATTCAAATGATATCAAGAGATTTACTCAGATAAATATTGCTGTCATCCCTATGCTTTCTACATCATTTCTGCTCATTTTCATAGGTAACCATTTTTATATTAGTTTCTGGTTTATCCTTCCTGTGTTTCCTTTTACAAAAAATAAGCATATGTGCATTTTTTCCCACATAGGATATTATTTATTTCATTCATTTATTAGTTAGATGAGATTATGTGGACTTTCTTTCTGGTTTCTGCCAGCCTGTGTACAGTGGAAACTATACAACTGATACTATTCTGTAACAGTGTGTCTAATTGGGTACTACCCCTTCCTAGTTTATGTGAGTTCCTGAAGGAAGTGAATGAGCCCACTTGCTGCTTTCATATCCTTGAACTTGAGGAGGCCTGGTTAGAGTTGCGGCTTCATTAATTGTCACTATCATCTTGAACTAATGTCATAACCTATCTGGATTTTAGTTTTGTCAGCTGTAAATAGGAGTTTGGCCTGGCTAGTGAGCTTATCAAAGAAAGGACCCTTGTTCTGGTCATCCTGCTCACAGTGCCGATCACAGTAACAGACACAAAGAAAGTATGCAGTAGTTGTTGAATAAGTGAGCCGTTTGTTTCCGTACTCATCATATTGTCTCTTCCCAGTAATACATTGGTTAAGAAAATGATTTGACATTGTGGAAGAGAGTTAGCCTTAGAAATTTTATTTCATGCTTTGCCACCATCATTCACACACAAATACCCACTGTTTCAATGTCCCTCACTTAGGAGCCCAGTTAGAATACAAGATCTTAGAAAGGAAAGTGAAATTCTGCAGTCTGCTTTAAGACTTATAATAAATTGTAGAGTTATAACTAGAAGTTAGTTCTTTATGGTGTGGATCTAATCCCTGGCATGTTGTTTTCAAACAGAGATAGAGAACAATATCAGCCAAGTACCAATGAAGAAAAACTTGTTAGAAAATGCAATAAAACCAGAAATACTAAATTGTGGAATAATTCTACCTCAGATATTTACATGTATTTTTAATCTTTTTATCCTTTTGTCTAAATCCCACTAACCTACAACGATGAGATTAAAGTCACCTCATGAAGCCATCCTTGCTGTTTAGACCTCTATTGACCTTTTCATTGTTTTAAGACCTGAATTTTCTACACTATTTAAATTATATTGTGTTCTCAACTTGCTCCAAGCAATCTCAATAAATGATTTAAGTTCCTTGATGCAGTTCTGTCTCACATTTTCCCACAAATGTCCTATACGTCTTAGGCACATGAAAAATATCTTTCGTTATTGAGGTAAAATACACATAATGTAAAATTTTCCATGAGTAACATTTAGTACACTCACAGTGTTTGCAGCCATCAGCATTATCTAGTTCTGGAACATTTTCATCACTGGAAAGCTCCAGACGGAAGCTCCAGACCCATTAACAGTCAGTCACTCTCCAGTCTCTCTTCCTTCAGCCCTGGCAACCACTCATTTGCTTTCTGTCTGTATGGATTTCCTTATTCTGGACATTTCCACATAAATGGAATCATGCAATATGTTACCTTTTATTTTTTACCTATTTCACTTAGTGTAATGTTTTCAAGTTCCACTCATGTTGTAGCATGTATTAACCATATATATTCCTTTTTATGGCTGAATAATATTCTGTGTTCATTTATTACATTGTATCATTCATTAGTTGATCGATGTTTGTTTCCACCTGTTATGCATAGTGCTGTTGTGAAGATTTGTGCCCAAATTTTTTTGTTTGAACATCTGTTTTCAGTTTCTTTGTGTTATATACCCAGGAGTGTAATTGTGCATATATATTTCTATTTCCTCTTCTTTCTTACACTAAAGATCACGTCTGTAGATAGTATTGTACTTTGCTTTTTTTAGGGAACAAGATAGCCTAGAAATCACTGCATATTAGTATGCAGAGATCTTTTTTCATTCTTATTTATTTCTATATAGCTGCATAGTATTCCATTGTGTGAGTGTACCCTGCTTTATTCAGGTGGCTTCCTTGAAGGAACATTTAGATTATTTTCAGTAATTTGCTATTACAAATAGTTCTGTATCCAATGACTGTGCATATGATGTTTTCCTCAGGGACCATTTCTAGATGTATTGCTATTAGATATTGCCAAATTCTTCTTTATAGAAGTTGTTCCATTTTCCATTCCCATGAACAATATATGAATGTGTTTCCCTACAGCTTTTAGTGTATTGTTAAGCTTTCAAATTTTTGCTACTGTGATATGTGCAAAGTATCATCTCAGTGTGGTTTTCAATTGCATTTCTTTTACTTATAAATTGAGCATATTTTCATAAAATTTAGTAACTTTTCACATATGTTTGTGTTTATTGTCCACTTTCTTTTTGGGATTTTGGTCTTTTTAAAAAAATTCCTTACATCAAGGAAATTTTTATCAGACAAATTAGTCCTTTATCAGTGATAGCATATTGGAAAAATTATTTCCTAATTTTTCTTTCATTTCTGGTTTAATTTATCAATTTTTTGCAAATGAAAAATGAGGTTACAGTTAGAATGAGGTTACAGTAACTTTTTATTAAGTACTTGTAAACGTTCCTTTTTAAAAATTTTGATCTATCATCCATTTGGTATTTGTACTGGTTCATTCCCTTACAAATGGATATTTAACACTACTGAAGAAAATCCATCTCTTCCCTGGTGATATGAAATGCCACCTTAGTTATATGCTAAATTTCCATAAGTATTATAATTGAGTCTTATTCTAGCCTTTTTTTTTTTTTTTGAGACAGTTTCACTTTGTCACCCTTGGTAGAGTGCTGTGGTGTCACAGCTCACAGCAGCCTCAAACTTTTTGGATCAGGTGATCCCCTGGCCTCAGACTCCTGAGTATCTGGAACTACAGGCACCTGCCACAACACCCAGTTAGTTTTCTTCTATTTTTAGTAGAGATGGGGCAGGCTGAGCGCAAGCAATCCATCTTCCTTGGCCTCCCAGAGTGCTAGGATTACAGGTGTAAGCCTTAGACTTTACTTTTTATTTCATTTGACCTGTTTGTTTGGCACTACCACACTATTTTAATAATTCATTCTAGAGTTTTTTTTTTTAAATCGAGACTATTCTGGGGTAACACAGAAATTGAATATAAAATTGACAGTATTAGAAAAGTTTGTAGGTGATTTATACATCACCATAAGAGAAAACATGGCAAAAGTTCTTTAATGAGCAGATATGTCTGTTCTGTGTAGTGTTGGTATGATATAGTGTGTATATCTGGTTGTTATTCCTTATAAAATGGAAATTAGGATGCTACAATAGTGTAACTGGTAATCCCATTTCTTCATAGTTGAATTTCCTCTCAGATTCAGTGTAGTATAGCTAAAGAGATGATCTCATGAAGACTGCTAGGCTAATCCCTGGTTCTAGATTAGCTTTATCTTTTTATTTCTGTGGGGAAAACAAACTGTAAAACCAAAAAGCCACCCTACTTTTTAAAAAGCTTTTTATTCACAATAACAATAGCAATTAAATAGTCACACTTAACCTGATATTTAACTGGTTTTTCATCAGTTTTTGTAATAAGATTTAGCTCAGATTTTCTTTTCTTTTTTCTTTCTTTCTTTCTTTCTTTTTTTTTTTTTTGAGACAGAGTCTCATGATGTTGCCTTTGGTAGAGTGCAGTGGCATCACAGCTCACAGCAATCTCAAACTTTTGGGCTGAAGCCACTCTCTGACCTTAGCCTCCCAAGTAGCTGGGACTACAGACACCCGCCACAATGCCTGGCTATTTTTTGTTGTTGTTGTTGTCATTTAGTGTAGCAGGCCTGGGCTGGGTTTGAACCCACCAGCCTCAGTGCATGTGACTGCTACCCCAACCACTGAGCTGTGGGCACCGTGCCAGCCCAGATTTTTTTGAATTAAGCTCTTTTAAAGTGTTCTTCCCTATGTACCTTGCATAAAATCTTACATTTTTGTATTTTAAATTCTTAATATATTTCTTCTCTAATTTACATATGCATAGAGCAAGTGGCTAGGCTTTTAGTTTTCTATTTTTGTTTTTTTTGCTGTATGTTTCTATTTATATTCCAATAGGAAAAGATGGTAAAGCACAAAACAAAGACAAGAGGAACGTAAAGAAGCCCATGGTGACAAAACCCAATAATATTAAGTCAATGTTCATTGCCTGTGCTGGAAAGAAAACTGCAGATGTGAGTTTTGTGGTTTTCTTATATTTTGTCTTTACCTATGTGAAGTGAATTAATATTTGACTATACAGACAATAGGTGCTCAATATATATTTGAGTAACAAATTCTCAATTTTACTCACTAAGTTGGATACAGATTTTGAAGTGAACTTGAACACCTCAGTGGTTAGAACTTGGGAGACATAGAAAAGAAAATTGAACAGAAAATCAGAATTGAGAGTGTGTTTAATTTCAGTGATTAGCAGGAAGATCGTGGAATGAGGATGAAAATAGAGGATGGGAGCAATAGATTTAGGAATTGTTTATATATGTGGTTTTTAAAATCTGTGAGTACTAGATGAGCAGTCAGTGAGGAATAAAGAAGCAAGCACTAACTGATTAGGTTCTTCCTCTTGTAGACATTTCTGGTGAGAATTTTAAGTGTAGGCCTTTCTCATTTTGTTTTTCTTTGTAATTTCTAGAAAGGTGTGGACTTGTCTAAGGATGATCTGTTAGGTAACATTCTACAGGATCTCAACACTGAGGTAAGTGAATCTCTAGGAGTTGTAAAATATGCAGGGGACATAGGCAGAAGAAACACTTTAATAATTATATAGACTATTGGTAGAATTAAAAATGCAAGGACGGCATCAACAAAAAAACTATAAAAAACAAAAGAAAAACAAGACCCCTTCAAATTGGTTTCTTCTCATCATTTTAGGTGCATAATTTCCAGCTGTTAACAGCTATGCGATTATGTAGATAGGGCTGTGTGGGTGTTTGTTTGAAGTAGTAAGAATACACCCAGGAGTCAGATCTGTGAATGCTCACTGCTTATGCTCAGTTGTTGTAGTGAGTGTTCCCTAAATAGATTGAAGCCTGTCAGTCTGCACAATCAAGCATGAGATCCTCGTCTTGAATTCTGAGTGGAAATGAAGGAAGAGTCAGGGAGCTATCCCTGATAGAACTCAAACAGGATTAGCTGCACTGTGAATTTGAAATGTGGCCATTCCCATAAAGACTAAGCTCTCATTTAGAAGCTCTCATTTCTAAGTGATGTTGATTAAAATGACTAACATCAACATCATGTAGTTTTGTCTTGACATTTTAAAATGTGATATTCTCAAAGCGTAAGTGAAAGTATATGTTAAATTTTAAAAAGAAAAAATTGGTTGAGGGGTATTTAATATCTATTCTGGTTTTCTAGTGATTTCTGTAGTATTGTTGCTATAGTAACTACAGTGCAAGAACATCGATTATGGGGTGGGGGGCAGAGAAGGGAAAAATGCTTTACTTATTGGGCTTCAATGAATAAAGAAATGTACTTTTTCTATCTTTGGTGAACCAAGCATGGCAGTGAATGTTTGTCTTACCCTTTTTACAGACACCTCAAATAACTCCGCCACCAATAATGGTACTGCAGAAGAAAAGGTCCACTGGAACTTCACTGAATCCTTTCTTTGTGCATACCCCCAAGGTAAAATGTGTTAGAAATATCTTGAATTTTGATTTGTATTTTAAACTTATTTTGCTCCCTTTTTATTTGAGGGAAATGCCTTTGAATATGTTTTTTTTTTTTTCCAGTTTTTGGCTGGGGCTGGGTTTGAACCCACGACCTCCGGCATATGGGGCCGGCGCCCTACTCCTTTGAGCCACAGGCACCACCCCTTTGAATTTGTTTCTAATTTTTGTTTTAAATGAGGACTGTTATCGAATATATAGTTTCATGTATTTTAAAACTAGCATGTGCCTGTTTTTTCGTAGTAAATTTTATAGTAATTAGTATGTATTCATTATAGGTATTACAGCTGTGCTAAATGTAATAATTTTCCTCGCAGAAACAACTATTTTTTTTGTAAGCCTAGGTAACAGTACAATAATTGAAGACATTAATGAGACATAAAATCTTTCTATAAATGGGAACTGTCATTGTCTCTGGTCAGGGTGGGACAATTGCATAGTTTTAGTATGCAGGTTGAACTGACTAAATATTTAAAATTGTTTACAGGCAGTTCCTTCAGGAAAAACTGGTTCCTCTATCTCCAAGAAGGAGCCTCCATTAACTCCTGTTCCTCTTAAATGTGCTGAATTTTCTGGTAAGTTTGAGGTTAGTCCAAAGTAAGAGGATGTTGAGCAGTTGCTGTCAAAAATGGAGGCCCTGTGATGGAGGTGTAAATGTGATTTCATGGGTATTGTGGTGGCAAGTTTAAGTTAGAAGAAAGATTTGAATTCATAGCAGCAAAAGTTAAAAAAGACATCCAATTTGGAGATTAAAGAGAAATGCAAACATAGTTTAGAAAAGGGATAGGCTGCTAGTTCAGTGTTGGGTAAGCCTATGTGCCCCGTGCCACCAGCACATGACAGGAATGTGCGATGATTCCTACAGGAGAGCTGGTCCAGGGGGATAATAAAGAAGACAAGCAGGACTCTGGGGCAATGGAGTTTGAAGATGGCGACTTTGATGAGCCCATGGAAGCTGAGGAGGTTGATGTGGAACCAGTGGCTGTAAAGACTTGGGACCAAAAGAGTGAGCCAGCAGAGAGGGTGAAACACGAGGAAGGTCCTGGGAAAGGGACCACATCTTACTTGTAAGAGCATTTTATGACTTTTCTGGCAAACAGAACTGTAATTATTCTGTTGGATTTTGAAAGATTTTTGAAAATGTGGTTTCTGCAGAGGAAGTTTTCTCCCAGATGTCTCTTGTTGGGACATTGATCAGGAAGATGACAACAGTTTCTCAGCTCAGGAGGTTCAAGTGGATTCCAATTACCTCCCATTGGTGAAAGGGACAGATGAAGAGCAAGTATTCCAGTTTTATTGGCTGGATGCCTATGAAGATCAGTATAACCAACCAGGTAATTATGCATAAGGTAACTGTATACCTTTAGTGTAGAGTAGCACTTTTCCCTTAGATAGTTCAGTGATTGTAATTGGCTCAGGTCAAACTCTGGCCTCACTTACGTGCATTGTAAGCAAGTAGTACTTATGAATTGCAAAGTTCACGAGCTACCCTGATGGAGAGGAGCTGTGGAGTGAATAATCCTTAAAGATGCTTGTTCTAAAACTCAGTTACATTTGGTTTTACAATGTTTTGTAGTTTACCTTTGATGTATCCGAAGTTATAGTAATGTACTTTAAATGGAATCAGTTATGAATTTGTGTATTTTCATAGCAAATTGAGTAATACTGCACCAGGCACTGAGATGGGGTGAATATGAGCAAGTTTACTTTTTAGTGGGGTGGGAGTGGGTAGGCAGACTTTAGCAGTTAATAGGATCATAAATGATATAAAGGAAATGAGTTGAGTGATGGCCAGGGAAGGCCCATCTGAGGAGATGACCAATGGGCTGAGAATTAAGGCACAAGCACACATCAGGAAAGGACATTTCAGTTTAAGGAACCAGTATATGTAAAGGCCTGGGAGAGGAAGGATTGGTATGGAATGAAGTTGGAAGTAAAGGCAAAGGCCAGTTAATGAAGAACTTTGAAAACCATATTAATGAATTTTGAATCTTAGTCTAAGACCAATGGGGAGGGTTTTAAATGCATGGGGTGATGGTCACATAGTTGGGTTTACATTTTAACAGGAGCTCTCTGGTTTGTGTGGAGGATAGGCACTGTGTGTGTGTGCGCACACACATGTGGAGGGGTAGGCTGAAATAGGGTCTTGGTAGGTGTGGAATCCCTAGAGATCAGTCAATCCAGGGAAGGGATGCTAGTTTCCTGCACTCTTGTGGCTGGGCAGAAGGAGAGAAGTGAAGGCATTTGGTAAGCATTTTGATAGAAACCTATCAATGGTTAGGATAATTGAGGTGACAGAAAGGAGGAATCAAGGACGATACCCAGGTCATCCTAATGAGCTAATACTATGAATTCTTGACTCACAAAAAGCCAGGGCTGCCACTTGGAGCCCTTCACTGTGAGATGGGCCATGACAAGTTCTGTCAGAGTAATGTAAGATACATTATGCCCCCTTTAACAGAGTTATTTTATTTAGATCCATTTTTGGATCTTTGGTAGATAGTAACTGCATTTTTCAAAGTGGTTTCCTGGAGGCAGCATCCGTTGAAGATAGAGGGAGTACCTAGATGTCAGTAAAGTGAATAGGAAGGTAAGTATTAACCGTCAGGCTTGAGCCAGGCACAGTGGCTCACACCTGTAATCCCAGCACTCAGGGAGGCCCGAGGCCGGTGGATTGATTAAGCTCAGGAGTTCCAGATTAGCCTGAGCAAGAGTGAGACCCTGGCTCTAACAAATAGCCTCTATTGTGGTGAGCATCTATAGTCCCAGATACTTGGGAGGCTGAGGCAAGTGAATCACTTGAGCCCAAAAGTTTGAGGTTGCTGTGAGCTGTGCTGCCATGGCAATCTACCAGGGGCAAGAAAGTGAAACTGTCTCAAAAAAAAAAAAAAAAAAAACCAAAAAACTGTCAGATTTGAAAGCCAGGTTTGGTGCCGTAAAGATAATCAAACATTGACTTTAACTAGAAAAATGTTAATGGTCTGTGGGGAGGGGCAGAAGCATTAATACACTTCAGTTATTAAATATGTCCTGGAGTGGGTAACCTGTAGCCTTCTGAATTGAAGATCTTTTTTTTTTTCTTTTTGAGACAGAGCCTCAAGCCGTCACCCTGGATAGAGTGCTGTGGCATCACAGCTCCCAGCCACGTCTAATTCCTGGGCTCAAGTGAGTCTCCTGCCTCTGCCTCCCAAGTAGCTGGGACTACAGGCACCCGCCACAACGCCCAGCCATTTTTTGGCTGCAGCCGTCATTGTAGTTTGGCGGACCCGGGCTGGATTCGAACCCGCCAGCTCAGGTGTACGTGGCTGGTGCCTTAGCCGCTTGAGCCACAGGCGCCGAGCCAAGATCATTCTTTTTTAAGCACAACAGGAGGCAAGAAAAAGCTCCATCTTTCTCTCCTGCACCCCTTTTAATGAAAGGATTTGTTACGTGAAATTTTGATTTTGTCAAAAGGCCACACTTAAGGACCAAGAAGGCCATACGTTTCTTTAAGTCCATAGTATCCCCACCCTGGCAGGGTGGCCATGCAAGTGAGCAAGTAATTTCCTATTTGTTGCTGAAACCCAGGACTAACCCATAATATAATTTCAGAGGAGACCATCTTCATGGAACACACATTACAGCAGCGTAACAGTGCTTCCTCAAGCTGTGTAACATGTGGGCCTTCCCATCCCAGTATTCTTCCCTATGATTTTTTGTATCTGCTCAGTGCTGCATTTAATTTCCTGTTTTGGTTAATGGTTCCATAAAAACCAAAAACTTGGGAACCATCCTTGATTCCCTCCTTTTCCTCACTTTGCTCACCAAGTCTTGTTAGTTTTCTCCTCCTAAAGTAGATAACCTCTCTTTCTCCTCACAACTACTATCCTACTATCCCTGATCCCTTCTTGCCTACTGAAACAATTATACTAGCCTCTGGTCTCTAAAGCTGTCATTCTCCACATTATCTCCAGAGTAAATGATCAAAAGGATAACTATGTCAATTCTTCATTTAAAAAAATCTTTAGTGGCCACTGCCTATAACATAAAGTCCAAACTCATTAGTAAGTCTTCTGATGTCTGCCATCTATGAATTTTGTGCTTTGGAAATAGTTATAGATATATATATCTTGGTGTTCTTTATACCTGTGTTCCTTTACTCCTTGTGTTTATCTTACTGGAATGCCTTTATCTGGCTTATTCTCAAAATTCAGCCCAGGTGTCATCTCCTGAGAGTTTTCCTAAACCTCCAAATGGGCCTAAGAGTCCTTTCCTTGTGACCCCATTATACCCTTTGCTAGTGTAGCATTTGTCATATTATTTTGAACTGATCTGAGTCTGTGTTTTTCCTTCCCTCAAAGCCTGTAAGCTCCTGGAGGACTAGGATCTTTTATTTCCAGCATCCAGCACAATCCAGGCATATAATAGGTGTTTAATAATAAATGGTTGTTGAAATAAACTGCACAGTGACGGACAGTCTTGTAAATGCAGATGAAAGGTTTCAGAGAATCAGTGTTGCATTTGCTGCTATAATTAATTTTGCTACTTGAAGCTTTGCAGTAGTGTGGGGTATAAGAGTGGATAACAAAAGTGGATGGTGCCCAAAGTAAGCATACCTATAAAACATCAGATTGCCAGTGTCAATTGCCAAGGATTAGAATCTTAAGAAACAACTTTCTTTCCTTTGTGAAAATAAGTTATTTCTACCCTTTGCTACTATTTGGTACTCTTCTTAGTAAACAGCATCATTTTGCAAGGCAACGATCTAGAGCTGCACTGTCCAGTATGGTAACCACTGGCTATCTGTAGCTCTTTAATTTTAAATTAATTAAAATGAAATAAAATTTAAAATTCAACTTCTTAGTCACTAGATTTCAAGTGCTCAATAGCCACACGTAGCTAGTAGTTGCTGTGTTGAATGGTTCACATACAGAATACTTCCGTTATCACAGAAATTTCTGTTGGCTAGTTCTGGTCTGTAGTAATAGGTGTTAGAGGTTGAAATTGAAGCACAGCTATATTTGAAAAGCAACCAGTTTATGATACATAGTGTTGTTGAATTCTGGTACTGACCATAGTCATGAAGGGGCTTTTTCAACCAGTACTGGGAAATATTTTGAAATTCAAAGAGGTACTAGTCTGTTATTGTTCTGTCATCCAAATGCTAAAGCAAAATGAAATTTCTGGACACTGGAGAAGGCCTCAGAGATTATCTAATCTAGGAGGGAAACTGCTCCAAAAGGTGAAACAGTCAGCTGTTTAGTGACAAAAGTCTGGGCTTCTTACCCTCAGTCCACTCTGCTCTTCCTTGGCACTTCTCAAGTTCTGTTCTCTGCTTTGGCATATATTTTCCTGTCATTGATGCCAATGAGTTAAATAAGATGACTTTTCTAAAAAGTCCCTTAATTTCAGAGGGTTGAACTGTTTCATCATGATAGCAGGTAATGATCACTAAGCTTTGGTGAAATCAATGGTGCTAATAAAAATGAAGTACTCCCAAAGACCCTGTTATTGTTTCTCACTTTCTTACAGATTCTGAGTAAGTCAGTTGTTGCTGAATGCTCCATAATTATGAAAAGAATCTTACTCTTTGCATATGGGAAGATATCCTGTCTTCATTATGACTTTTTCAAGGTTGAATAATCCTGACTGCACCTGGTTTCAGCTAGTAACTTTGGGGGGAATGTAATCTTTGTTTATCATGATCTTTTTGTGGCAAATGAGGCATAAACAGTGTCAAATGTGTTGCATGAAATGCGATATTAGTTTGCCTGTAAAATGAGCTATTTGAATCTTTGAATCCAATATTAGGGTCTTTATTTTTCTTTGCATGGAATTTTGTTTTTCCATCTTTAACTGTTGTGAGATGACTTTTAATTTTCTGAGCTACTGTGATTTTTTTCTAATCTCCCCATAGTCAGCCCTTCCCTCTTCCCTATTTTCCCTGCCTCTTCCCCCCCAGCTGAAAATCATGCAACTCTTGTAAGATTTTTTTTTGTAGACACAGAGTTTCACTTTATCGCCCTCGGTAGAGTGCTGTGGTTTCCCAGCTCACAGCAACCTCCAGCTCCTGGGCTTAGCCGATTCTCTTGTCTCAGCCTCCCAAGTAGCTGGGACTACAGGCGCCCGACACAATACCCGGCAATTTTTTTGTTGCAGTTTGGCCGGGGCTGGGTTTGAACCCACCTCCCTCAGTATATGGGGCTGGCACCTTACTGACTGAGCCACAGGCGCCGCCCCTCTTGTAAGAATTTTAATCATATGCAGAAATTAGAATTCTTAGATAGTTTTATTTCTACCAGGACATTTGATAAAAGGAAGCACTGATGAGTAATCTTATGAAACTGGGGTAATTGGCCTTGTGAACAGTAGTCTTTGCATGTGCCAGAGTTTTCTTAATATCTCAGATAAGAGGTTATATTGATTACTGCTAATTATTCATGGAGTCCAGTATTTTGCACAGTGTCTATCTCTTGTGTCGACTGTCAGATCTCTGGAGTTCGTTCCTTATGGCCAGTTTTCATGAACAATGACTTGATGTCCAGAAAGGCATTTTTACTTCATGGTATACATTACTTATGGATCTCAAAAGGAAGAGTGTTTGCTAAACCATCTGTTAAACTGAAGTAGAAAAGAACATTATAAACACTACTTAGCCACTTGTATTAAGTAGCTCTGAGGTATAAAGGGTGAGATAAGAGATAATAGTAGAATTTTGTTATGAAATATTATTATATGGAATAAGAGATTTGAGATAAATTGTTTTTCTTAAGCACAATTTTACATATAGGAAAATACCAATGTACTCTAGTTATTGTGACATTGCTTTTTTTTTGTGACAGAGTCTCACTTTGTCACCTTTGGTAGAGTGCAATGGTGTCACAGCTCACAGCAACCTCAAACTCTTGGGCTTAAATCATTTAACTCTAGCCTCAGCCTCCCAAGTAGCTGGGAATACAGGTGCCCGCCACAACACCTGGCCATGTTTTTTTTAGAGACGAGATCTCGCTCTGGCTCAGGCTGGTCTCAAACTTGTGAGCTCAAGCAATCCACCTGCGTTGGCCTCCTAGAGTGTTAACAATTGTAGACTTGAGCCACTGCGCCTGGCTTTGCTTTTCTTAATCTGGATAATCTTGGTTAAAGAGAAAATGTTTATACCAAGTTAGAGAATCAGCCTATCCCCTGTCCTCTCAGTGCTTACAGATTGTACCATTATGATAGTGTAGTATGGTATAAGTACTGAATAAAGAACTGCTTGAGGAGTAGGCAGTAAATATACATTTGTTGTCAAAATGAGTTATCATGAGGCATAAATATGTGGGCACATTTAGCATGCCTTTATATTGCCTCTTTTATTTGATATGGTTGAAATGTTTCTTTTCTTGTGCTTTTTCCTTATTCTTTTAGGTGTGGTATTTCTCTTTGGCAAGGTTTGGATTGAATCAGCAAAAACCCATGTGAGCTGTTGTGTTATGGTGAAAAACATCGAGCGAACACTCTACTTCCTTCCCCGCGAAATGGTAAACATTAGTGATCAGCTTTTAGTTCTCTGTAGTGGTATATGCCACACTTTCTACGTTCTGCCACCAACCCTACCTTCATCAGGACTATGAATTCTCCTTAGTCTTGAGGCTTCTTTATTGTTACCTGTCTAGTGAACACTGATTGTCAGCAACTCCGTTAGAGGATGGGAAAAGTAGAGAAATGAAGTAGAGCTCAACTTTTCAACTCATTAGGGTTTAAAAATGCCTAAGTTTTGGTATATAATATATTCTTTCCTCTACCCCTATTTCCATAATAATTGGAGCTGGGACTCAAGACTCTAAAATGTGATGTGGCATTTGGTCTAGTTTTCATGCTTTTATTGCATAGACAGCAATAATATTTCCTCCATGGCCATTTAACAAGGTTACTTCTATTTGTTCTTCCTTTTTTATTGGGAGTTAACATCCCCAATCCCCTCTGAGTCCCCACTAATTTCAATTGAACCATGGAGCTTCTTGGTTAGGATTTATAATACTTATTCTTACATTTTATAGGATAGATCATATTTATGTCTGAATTGCTTTTATATAGTATGATGCCACTGGGAGGAAGTGGGCATTAGGGTTAGTACCTTTTTTGGGTCTCTTTGTGTGTTTGAACTCACTTGTAAGACTGCTATAAGGATGAAAATGGATGGAGACTTGGATTTCTGGTGGTTGAGAAGATCTTATGTACAGATACTTTTTTCCTCTCCATTCTCCTTTCTGTGGGAAAACAGAAAATTGACCGAAATACAGGAAAAGAAACGGGAACTCCAGTTACAATAAAGGATGTTTATGATGAATTTGATGAGAAAATAGCAGCAAAATATAAAATTATGAAGTTCAAGTCCAAGGTTTGTATTTGGTGATGAATTTTTTCCAGCTCTATTTATTTGTGTTTGCTCTGTTTTTAGCACATGGATGTTGCTAATCTACTTCATGTAAAATGCCTTCTGTGTGGCTATAATTCATTGAATGGGAATTTCATAGATATGAATGTAAAAACAGTATATTAGATTTGTGAAAATATTTTCTCTTTAAACTGCTTATAAAATAATGTTCATTAATTTGAGTAGAAAGATAACTCATAGCAAATTAATTCCTTCAGTGCTTGCAACACGGCTTATGCTTGTTTCTTCATCTGAGAAATGGAGCTCTATTTCAAAAGTTATTGGAAGGGTTAAATCTCTTAGTATATATTAAGTCCTGAGAACAGTTCTTGACACATAGCCAGCACTCAGTAAATATGAGCTATATTTATAATGCTAATTATTTAGCAAGATAGAGTTTTTAAATATCAAACAGTAGCAAATGATTTAATGTATTAACATTATAAAAAATTTAAATCTTTTGTTGTTCCTCCTGAATGCAAATATTTTTGTTTCTGTAGTATCCAAGAGAGGTCCTTTTCACAGTTTGTCACTGGGTGTTTTATTCCCTGTTGAACAGGGAAAGGGTGCCTTTTTGGCTTTATTTACCTTTGTGTTCCATAAGGATTCCTAAGGTTTAAATACAAGAGCATATATTGGATATATAATCTTGTCAGTTTAATTGGTGAAAGTTTTTGTCTTCATGATTTTTTAAACATTTATTTGCCCAGATAGTGGAAAAGAACTATGCTTTTGAGATACCCGATGTTCCAGAAAAATCTGAGTACTTGGAAGTTAGATATTCGGTAAGTCAAACAAAGAAAATTACTGGGTTTTGGTTTTGAATGACATTTTTCTATTTTTGAACTTTCCACTGGCTTTCAATTAGGAATATTGGCAGGGCTCCTTAAGCCCATACTTCATTGAGGTGGACTTACAGTAATGAATAATTGAAATGGATAAAATTCAGTATACAGACTATAGATTGCACTGCTTTTCTCTGCTTTCAAGTATGCATCTTTAAATAAATAAGTTGAAACAGCAGTACTGTTTGTCAAGTGGAATGAATGCCACCATATGATGGAGTTGGACATCATTAGTCTGTTGAAGTGTCCCTTGTGAGCAGTGGAAAGGTAAGAGAGGAGTGTTAGTAACATTGCTGTAGGGCTGCTCTTGCTCTTTGACAGGCAAGGTCATTACTGTGAGATGTTAATTAACTGGACCTTAACCTTTTTTTACCTCTCTTCTAGTGTTTTGATTCCATGATGTTAGAAAGGGGAATTTTTAAGAAATACTTCTGACAGTGGTGATGGAAGTGTTTTCAATGAGTCCCACTCTATTGCTTTCATTCTTCTAATGGAGTGGTACTTAGTTGGCTATTCTTTATCAGTAAAGCATATTCAGCTCTGGACAGAAATTCTCTTTTGGGGGAGCTTCTTGGCCTATTTTTCTTCTAATGGGTGTCATCAAGATGCATTATTTTGTCATTGTGAATTGGTTTTGTTTCCTACTGTGAATTGTTTTGGGTTTCATTTGTGGCAAATTACATTTCATATATATCAAAGGGGTTTCTTCTGGTGCTTCACAGAGAGGCTTTTGTTTATTTCAAATATAGACTTTGGAAAATGTGAAGTAGTAGCTTTAAAACAAAGATTTTTTTTTTGTCTTTTTCAGGCTGAAATGCCACAGCTTCCTCAAGATTTGAAAGGAGAAACTTTTTCTCATGTATTTGGGACTAACACATCTAGTTTGGAACTATTCTTGATGAACAGAAAGATCAAAGGACCTTGCTGGCTTGAAGTAAAAAATCCGCGTAAGGACAAATGTGTACTCCAGACAGCTAAGAAGATTGTTGATAGAAAAGTTTTTAAAGGAAAGTCAGAAAATTGGTCTGTTTATTTTATATTGTCCACTTCCTTTTTTGTGTGTTTGTTTCTTCAAGGTTTTCCTTGAGTAAGTGAGTATAGGGAATACATTTGGGAAAACTTTCTCTCTTTAATTCTTGGCAGTTTAGTCTGAGGGAGGCCTTAATCCAAGCAGTCGTTTGGGGGTGCATCCCTCATTGTTGGCATATATTTATGACCTGGCTGATCTTTGAAGGAAAAGAAAATCACTACCCAACAAGGATATGTGCATGTTTGGCCTATTACCTGAGGTTCTTCCGTTTTGCTTCTATCACACTCTGTTCTGTCTTCATGAGTCTCTTAAAAATGTTTTATGATTCTTCCAAGACAGTGTTTTGGGTTTTTTCTTTTCTTTTTTTCTTCTTGAGACAATCTCACTCTGTTGCCCTGGGTAGAGTGCTATAGCATCATAGCTCACAGCAACTTCAAGTTCTTGGGCTTGAGCAATCCTCTTGCCTCCATCTCCTAAATAGCTGAGATGACAGGCATGCACTACTATACCCGGCTAGTTTTTCTACTTTTAGTAGAGACAGGATCTCACTCTCGTTCGAACTGGTCTCAAACTCTTTAGCTTAAGAGCCTGTCTTGGCCTCCCAGAGTGTTAGGATTACAGGCATGACCACAGCACCTGGCCATGTTTTGGCTTTTTTAACATTTATTTTGGCTCCTAGATTCTTTGGAGAATCTGATGAAAGCTGCGGACCCTTTTTCCAGGAAAATGAACAAATGTACACATATATGAGGATTTGTATACAGCCCAGTAATGTGGCTTATTTTTAGTTAGATGTTTATTCTTATTAGAAGATGGGATTGAAGAATATTGTAGTTAATTACATCTGTTTTAATTATAGTAGTTTTTCTTTTTCAGTAAATAGCTATTGATCTTTTGTATCTATTCTTTTTCAGAGCTCTTGAATCAGCCAATCAGTTGGTGTAAGGTTGAGGCAATGGCTTTGAAACCAGACTTGGTGAATGTAATTAAGGATATCAGTCCTCCTCCACTTGTGGTGATGTCTTTTAGTATGAAGACAATGCAGAATGCAAAGGATCATCAAAATGTGGTAAAAAAAAAATAGGACAGATACTATACCTATGTCTTATGCAATATTCGCCTGCCTTTGTATAGCTTTCCTGCAAGAGAACATTGTTCTTTTAGAAGGGAAAAGAATATTAATTTACTACTAAACTCCATTTTGGAGAATGAATTGAATTTGTCTAGTTTTTGTGTTTTTTTTTTTTTTTAAGACTTCAATTGTTGGACTTATTTTTGTTTGTTAAATTTTTATTTAGGAGAACTTTAAATGGACAGAGAGAATAATATGATCAACTCCTTATGCCAGATTTTTATACCAGCAAGATTTGTCATAGTTGTTTATTCCCCTTCTCCCTTTTTTTCCTCTTGAGATATTTTAAAACTAGTGTCATTTTACTCCTATATATTTTGGTCTACTTTTCTCAAAATATGCACACTTTCTTATGTTATACCATTAGCATACCTAATAACATTAATAGTGATTCCTTGATATAATCTAAAATACTCCATACTTAAGTGACTACATTTCTCAAAATGTCTTTTAACACTTAGTTTGTTTGAATTAGGATTCACATAGAATCCACAGATGACATTTAATTTTTATGCCTCTTGAATCTCTTTTAATTGGGACTAGGTCTCTCCCAACCCCCTTCATTTTCTCAATGGAATTGGATAATTAAAGAATCACTGTTGGTTATCTCATAGAAAGTCCCATTTTCTGTATTTGTTTCCTTTGTTGTAATATTGTTGGACTTCTTTTTTTATACTGAGGGTTGGCAAACAGTGGTCTGTGAGTCAAGTCTAGTCTCCAGCCTATTTTTATGAATAAAGTTTCATTGGAATATAGCATGTCTGCAGCTGATCTTGCATTATAGTGACGAAGTTGTGTTGTTATAGCAGAGGCCATATGGCCTGGAAAACCTAAAATATTTATTGTCTGACTCTTTACAAAAAAAAGTATGCCAACCCTTACTGTATCCTTCATATTCCTGTATAGTTTAAGTTATGTCTAAAGGATCAATTAGAAACAGGTTTAACTTTGTTTTTTTTTTTTTTTTTTGCAGTTTTTGGCCGGGGCTGGGTTTGAACCCGCCACCTCCGGCATATGGGGCCAGCGCCCTACTCCTTTGAGCCTCAGGTGCCGCCCAGGTTTAACTTTTATTTATTTATTTTTTTATTTTATTTATTTTATTTTTTTGTAGAGACAGAGTCTCACTTTATCGCCCTGGGTAGAGTGCCGTGGCGTCACACTGCTCACAGCAACCTCCAGCTCTTGGGCTTACGCGATTCTCTTGCCTCAGCCTCCCTAGTAGCTGGGACTACAGGCGCCCACCACAGCGCCTGGCTATTTTTTTTTGTTTTGCAGTTCGGCCGAGGCCGGGCTTGAACCCGCCACCTTCGGAATATGGGGCCGGCGCCCTACTCGCTGAGCCACAGGAGCCGCCCCAGGTTTAACTTTTTTAATCCAAATATTTTATAGGTGGTATAATGTGCTTCGTATTGCATCATATTAGAAGGCACATAATGTACAGTTAAACTATTCATTATTAGTGAGGTTATGATTGATAAGTAGTTTCAAATGATAATAAGCATTGTAATTCTCTATTAGCTTTTCACCTACTGTAAGATTTTTTTTTAATCTTGATACTACAAATATTTTTGGGCGGGATAATTCTTTGTTGTGGGGCACTGTTCAATTCATTGTGGGATATTTTACACATAGCGTCCCTGACCTTTACCCTCCAGGTGCCAATGTTATCCTTCCCCTCTACTTCTGACAGCCAAAAAATGTCTCTAGATTCAGCCACGTGTCCTGGGATGGGGATAAAAAAAATTTATCCTAAATTGAGAACTACTGATCTGATGGTTTTATTTATTAGTTGTTTTTGCCTGAATTAGTTATTTCATTAGAAATTGTAAGATGGTAGTTTTTTCTTTTCCTTTTTTTTTTAGATCAAATCTTGCTTGTTGCCCAAGTTGGGTTCAAACTCCTGGGTTCAACCTCACAAGTAGTTAGGACTTCAGGAGCGTACTATTATGTTTGGCTGATTTTTCCATTTTTACTGTAGAGATGGAGGGTAGGGTCTTGCTGTATTGCTCAGGCTAGTATCAAACTCCTGGCCAGTAATCATCCTGCCTCAGCTTCCTAAAGTTCTAGGGTTATAGATGTGAGCCATGGCACCTGGCCCATTAATGTTACCTTTTTTTTTTTTTTGGTTTCAGATTAATATGAGGGTTACAATATTAGGTTGTAGTGTTTGTGTTTGTTAGGTAGGGTCCCTGTTGTAGTTGTGCTTTTCCTCCCAGAGATGCGCCATATACCCTTACATTGTGTCCATTAGGTGAGAGCATACCAGTGGCCCTTCTTTTCCTCCTCCCTAATGTTAATTTGATACTTATGTTTGTCTCACTTTAGTCAGTGGAAACTTCTTTATGTGTACATCTAAGTCCTTTCAACATTGTGGGGGTCTTTTAAAATAGGATTTTTGTATTTTTATTTTTTTTTTTAGTATGTGATTTGGTCTTTTAATAATAGTTAATTCAGTAGATGGCCATAATTAATAGTTAAGTGTCTGGGAAAGGTGTAATTATTACTTAGTTAAAAATTTTAAAAGGTATCCATCTCCTAGTGCCCAAAGTGAGGTTTCCATATACCATTTTCTAATAAAGGAAATTAGACTTTGTGGAGAAATGGCTGATTCAGGGCAGGAAATGTCTCAGATAAGTCTGGAACATCTTGTTATACCAAAAAGCAAGGACAGTATTAAAATCTACTAATGATATGTCAGAAGGACTTAGGAAGCAACTTGAATGGCTGAAGATGTGGCAATGTGAGCATAAGATGAATTGCAACAAACGGAAATATATGAATCCATGAGTTAATGTTGATACTGTCAATAACAACAGCACTACGTTGGTCACTTGTGAAGGGACCTAAATAACCAACTCATTTTTTTGAAAACTGGTAAATAAAGGGATTGAATCAAGTATTCATTCATTCATTTTGGAGATAAAGTCTCCCTCTGTTGCCTGGGTTGGGGTGCAGTGGCACAATCATAGCTCACTGTAACCTTGAACTTCTGGTTCAAGAGATTTCCTGCCTCAGCCCCTTGAATAACTATGACTACAGTCATGCACCACCACTCTCAACTAGTTTCTTAATTTTTTTATAGAGATAGGATCTTGCTGTGTTGCCCAGGCTGGTTTTAAACTCCTGGCTTCAAGTGATTCTTCCACCTCAGCTTCCCAAAGTGCTGGCATTATAGGCATGGCCTTATAGGCATTTATTTCTTTGACTGTTTTGAACACAAAAAGGTATAGGTAACCAAATACAGTAGAACCTCTACTAGTTGACCATCCAAGGGACTGTATGAAACTGGTCCACATATGGAGGTGGTCAACATAAGGAATAGGCCTGCTATACTGATACACGTACACATGGTGCATGTCCAGTCTATGAAAATTAGGCCAACTTAAGGAGGTGGTTAATGAAGGGAGGTGGTCAGCTATGGAGGTTCTATTATAAGCAGTGGAGGCAAGTTTCTCTTCATAGAAAGTTTCCGGCTAATAAACAATAAAGGAAAAATAGACTATTACAAAGCAGTATTCTACTTTGTAATCCTCATTGGAATAATGGATCTAGGCAGTGATCACTAGTAGCTGCTGATGTCACTAGATGGAGATAAGCAGACGTGTGCCTGTGCCTTCTGATAGAAGTGATCAGTAGTATTGGTAAAGTATTCTTACGAAAATATTAGACCTGATTTTGATCAAACCTTTAAACCTAACCAGTAATTTATAGGCAGTACAGAGACAAAGAACATGTTAATAATACTGGCGTCTGGTAGGTAGAGGCTAAACATCCTACAGTACATAGGACAGCCCCACATCAAGTAATTATTTGGCTCAAAATGTCAATAGAGCCAAGGTTGAGAAACCCTGTTTTGGAGATTCATGCTAAAATATTTCTGGATGAAATTATAGGTCTGAATTTTGCTTCAAAATAATCTGGGGGGAGGCAGGAAGTAGGTAGGGCTATAGATGACTTGATAATTGAAACTGGATGATGTGTATATAGGAGTTAATTTTATTATTTTGCCTATTTTTTAATTTACTTAAATATTTTCATAATTAAAAGTTCAAAATATTTATAAGTACCTACATATGTTTCTTTAAATATTTGTGGTTTTGGTGAGAATGCAGAGTACATAGTAGATGTCTGATAGGTAATTTTTCTTTCTTCCTTTTTTTGCAGATTATTGCTATAGCAGCTTTGGTTCATCATAATTTTGCATTAGATAAAGCACCCCCACAGCCTCCCTTTCAGTCTCATTTCTGTGGTATGTATTTTTTAAAATTAGTTCACTAAGGCTGTATTTACCTTTTCTTGTTTTTTCTCTAGCTTTTGGATCAGTAACTTGTTTTTCAAAATTTGTTTTCAAGAGTAGTTAGTCCATATTGTCAAAGAAGTTATTTTTTTCCCCTATGGAAACTTACATTTTATTGGATTGGTTATCTCCTATTCCGTTAGTTTGTTTTGTTCTAAGAGCGGAAGTCTGGAGGCGATTTGATATCTTTTTTTCTGTTCCACTGGTTACTCTATTGGAGTTGAATAGTTTTACCCTCTGTCCCCCCCCAGGTTGAAACAAAGCTTAACTGTTTTCTTTTCCTGATGTCTTTCTAAAAGCTCCTCATAGAATCCTGGCCAAAGTTTTCTGTGTGATGAAGCAAGATACCAGGGAATAAATAAATGTTTACCAAATAGGGAGGAGTTATAGTAATATCAAATTGGAGTTGGGTTGTGCTATGCATAAAATTCAGTGGTTGAAATAATTCCATAGAGTTCTTGCATGTGGTTTTATGAGTCATTCTCCAAGGAAGATTCTTACATATTACACGTTGAAAGCTTGAATAGTCAAATTAAGCATTTTATTATCTACAAGAACAAAATAATCTATTAAGTTTCTTGGAATCTTTCTCAGCCTGGAACCAGAGATTAACTTGCACAGCCTCTCCTGTCTGATTTTTTTTTTTCTTTTTTTCTCCTGTCTGATTTCTTATTAGGGAAGTGGGACTAGGAAATATGCACAAAAGGGGGTCTGAGGTGTGCTTATTGTAAAGTTTTACCCTTAATTGGGTGGAACCCATGGAACAAAATGATAACAGCCTGTTAAATATGTACAAGAGAGCAGTCATTAGCTCATTTCAACGTGTATTTATTCATTTTATGTATGAGAATTTGTGACCAGCTGTTGTGTATGACAAGGAACTTAGGGTGTAATAGGTCAGTGTTTAGACATCATTTCCAACTTTTGAGAAGATTGAACTGAGTTCCTCCACTGTATGCTGCTTGAGGCTTTAGTAGTGAAGGGATTTCCTTTGGGGAAGACTGTTAAAATCCTCCATTCTGATTTCATTGGATAGCAAATGTTTCATGAAAGCACTTTTAATAATTGTAGGGACTTAGAGTTCTGTACTTGGCTCTTCTTTTGAGGTCCAACAACATGACCAATGGAAATACTCGATGATCCTTTTAACTCATTAGGGATCAGGGGGAATTTATTTATATTTAAAACAGTTTCCATTTGGAAACATGCAGTGTTTGTGTATGTATGAAATTGGACTAAGATGAGTGTTGGAATTTTCATTTTTTCTCTTTTATAGTTGTGTCTAAACCAATGGACTGTATTTTCCCATATACTTTCAAAGAAGTTATTGAGAAAAAGGTAAAGAACTCATTATCTACTCCTTGTAAATTTGAAGTACCTATATGTTTGGAAAGAGAAAGAGGAAAGGAAGATGGCGTGGGCTAGTAGAAATAGACTGTTCTGTATTTTAATTTATTGTATCTATTCTTTCTAGATTGGACCATGGCATTAACCCATTAAAATGTATTAGAAATAAATAGAAGCATTTAGCAATATTTGAATATTTTACTACCCGAAAATAATGGAATTCTACATTGTATTTTTTTCTTTTATTATTTGGGGTTCATTGAGAGTACAAAGAATTAGGTTATAGTGATTGCATTTGTTAAGTGAAGTCCCTTTTATAATTGTGTTCTACCCCCCAAGAGGTGTGCCATATACCATAACCTCCCCCATTCCTCTCCCTCCTCTGCTCTCACCACTATCTCGTTCCCCTGCCCTCCACCTTGAATTGATTTGAGTTTTTCTCTTATGAGGGTATGTATTCGTTAGTTTACTGGCTTAATATTAGAATTGAGTACATTGGATTCTTTCTACATTATATTAATAGATGGATAGGCTCAAATCCTCCTTCAGTGGCTTAGTTGGAAGCTTTTCCAAAATGCATGACCAATGATTACCATTTTGGGGAAGGTGTTGGGCCCAGCTTGTGGGAAGATAAGTGAAGTTGGGAATACATACTGTGGATGTTCAAGGGCCATGTATTGGCAAGTTTGATGTAGGCTAGCTAAAATTGATAAAGTGATCTCTAAACTCCCAGTATGCTCCATGAAGAAGTTTTCATAGGTCCTTAATAAAATGGTGGGAAAAGTAGTATAATGTAGTGAGTTTTTCACAAAGGTAAATGTATTTAAAGAATTCCTTTTTTTGGAGAGTATGTTGTTTTCTTTTTGAGAGTATGTTTCTTTCGTAAAATGATGTTGTTGATAGATATGTAGCATTTGGTTTTTGTTTGTTTGTTTTTTAGTATTCTTTCTTGCTTGACAAAATGAAAAAAGTTAGCCACCTTGTCAGGGTCCACTTATTTTATTTCAAATTGGCTTGAGAAATCCAGTAGTTTGTCGGGCGTGGGGGTGAACTATTAGATTAGGCTATTATTTGTGAAGTGCCCTGAATGCCACCGATGTAAAATAACCTAGGAAAATTCCATAAAGAGTCAAACTGACATTTTTAAACCAACCTAGTTGTGGAAAACATAGCCATCCAGTTACATTTTAGAGATTTCTTTTTCAATAGGTTTAGGGGGTGCAAATGATTTTTTGTTACATAGGTGAGGGAATTGTACAGTGGTGAGGTCTGAGCTTTTAGTGTACTTGTCACCCAAATAGAATACATTGTACCCAGTAGGTAATTTTTTATTCCTCACCCTCCTCATATTTTCCTCTTTCTGAGTCTCCAATGTCCATTTTAAGAGATTTTTAATAAGAGTAGATATTTTGAATGCCAGATTTATATTCAGTAATCCAAATAGAATTTTTATGAGAGTGGATTTTGTGTGAAGATAGGTTTTATTTATACTTAAATAATGTTTGTTTTTAGTCTACTTTTGTATTTATAAATCTTATGCCGCCACTTGAGATTAGCTTATACAATACTTGAGATTTCTTTGCTTGATAATTACATAAACAGTGAGGTCTACCACGGATTATACAGGAAAGTAAGTAATGTTTTTGATAGGTACTCTGATTTACATGCGCCAAAATGTGTCCAGATGTACAAGCATGTCCCTATGGAGGGACGTTTCTGCGCAACGTTGCTCAGCACTTAAAATTGTGTTTTATTCACATGCTTATTACTAGAATGAGCTCCTCAGAGACTTTGTGCAATTATTACTGCAAAAACCTAGAATCAGGAATTTCATTGCTGCATTTAGTTTTGAAGAGATGGTTTCTTTTAACCCTAGGAAATCTTACCCTGATTGAACAAGAAGCCAAGGTATAGTACTTGAATATAAAGAGTCAGTGACTGGTTGTTTTTATTTAACAGAATATGAAGATTGAGGTTGCTGCAACAGAAAGAACACTGCTAGGTTTTTTCCTTGCAAAAGTTCACAAAATTGATCCTGATATCATTGTGGTGAGTGGATGTTTGATAATTTTCAGGGAGAAGCTCTTTATTCCTTAGTTCTTTTCGGACTTTATTGGTATTTTTGAGCAGCAGTGAATCTTTTCATAGTGAAATGACATTATGGTCTGGTAGGAATGGCTATACTTTCTGCCAGTAGAAAGGGTAGAAGTCCCAGCTCACTGCAAGATAGTTTTTTTTTTTCCTGCTAATATGAATGATCATTGAAGCTTAGGATTCTCAAGTTATTTATACTTAGAGACCAGCATAGAAGTAAATGTGTATAAATTGTTAGTATCTCTAAAATTTTGGCTTAGTGGCCTGGTTGTATTGTGGTCATAGGAGTTAATTCCCATGGTATGGTGCAGATCACAAAACTAAGTATTTTAATTTTATGAGCTCAGTGGATCTCTGTAACATTCCTTTGAAAACTTAGAACTAGGATTTATTTTTCTTTTATCGACCCAGTATATTCGCACATGATAGAGAGAGATAATAATTCATTGAGTTGATTTGGCTTTACTTTCTAAGAGCAACCTTTTGCTTTCTGTATCTTCTGGTTTTCCTTAGTGTGTAAGCTCTGAAACTCCTTCATTTGTCTTTTCTGGGTTAATGGATCAATTGAATTATTTGATTATCTTTTTCGGAGGAAGGTAGGTTATAAATAAATGACTGCATTTTAAATATGATATCACTAATTTGGTTGCATTGAAGCCTTGAAAAAATGTTTGCCATGTCCTTCTCTATGTTCAGTTTTACTCTTGGAAACCTCATCTGGCAATGGTATAACTATTGTTCTGAGAGCCTGTGAATTGTAACTAATAATCAGCATACCTTCTTCCCTTATGGTATTTCAGGACCTATCTTTAAAGTGCCAAGAAAATTCTTCCACAGTGCTGTACTGTGAGCACTGTACACAGCGCTGTACACAGGCAGTGCTGTACTGCCCTGACTCAGTATTAGGCCCTCCTTCAGGCTCTGATAACATTGTCTTGGATCCCAAGGAGATGTCATGGAGCCTGGGATACCTGACTAGGTTTAAAACGTTAGATCCAGGCCTGTATGTGAGAAAGCCAGATGAAAGATGAAATTCTGACATTAATTTGGGTTCCTGATCGCCAGGCATGATAATTTGGAAATGATACTTCCTCAGGGCCCTTGAGTCTTTTAATTTAATAGACAAAACTGCCACATGTATATATAAAATTATGGTAAAATACACATAACATAAAATTAACCATCTTGACCATTTCTAAGTATACAGTTCAATGATATTAACTATGTTCATAATATTGTGCAACCACCATGACCATCCATCTCTGTAACTCTTTTCGTCCTTTAAAACTGAAACTCTATACTCATTACTTCCCCATTCCCCCAACCCCTGGGAATCATCATTCTGTGATTTTGATTACTCTTAGTATATATTTTTAACTAAAATAGGTAAGAAGTAAATATATTCATTGATTTGAGTATTTAATTTTTAATAAACATAGGCATGTAAACCATGTTATTCACATGTTGGACACTGGAAATTATTACAGAAATTAAAAATCTGTTGCATTTTTGAAGTATTTTCTACTTTATACAGTTTTGTTTCCTCATTTCTAGCAGATTTCTTATTTGAACTGTTCGGTGGTATTGTATATTTTCTTATTGCACATTAAGAATCAACATTAGTGTGAAAACATTTGTGTTCTGCATTTAGTAGGTTTTACCTGTCCCTTGTAAGATGCACCATAAGTTGATCCCACCATTTACCCTCTCTCCACGCACCCTCCCCTTCCCTTCCTTACCCCTTTCCCTGTCTTTTTGTGCTATAATTGGGTTATAGCCTTCATATGAAAGCTATAAATTAACTTCATAGTAGGGCTGTACACATTGGACACTTTTTCTTCCATTCTTGAGATCCTTTGCTAAGAAGAATGTGTTCCATCTTCACACAATAAACGAGAAAATCCCATGAAGGTTATGTCGAACAGTTGGATGAAAATATTTCAGATTGTATATGAAGCTCGCACACTGTACCCCATGATTGCACTAATGTACACAGCTATGATTTAATAAAAAATAAAAATTAAAAAAAATGAATTGGATTGCAATAAACATTCTGGTCAAAAAAAAAAAAAAAAGAATCAACATTAGTTGTGTTTGAGCTCAGTGTTTTTTAGAAGAAACTAAATCCAGTTCCTGAATTTTGTAAGAAGTCTTTTGTAAACTATTATACAACACAGGCAGCATCTATGTTTTTAAGGAAGCAAAATGGAATTCTTTGAATATAGCTTTTACAGATCACATAAAAAGTATGAGACATTAAATTTGCATTTACCTCTGGGATTGTGAGGCATGAGCTGCAAATTAAAAGACATATGAACCTTGCATCAATTAGGATGAAATAAAGTTTATTCCAGCAATTTGCTTGGCAGCCTTGTTAATGTCAGGGCTAATGAATGCTGCTGATGAATAAATTCCTGAAGAAGAAAGGACCCCCCAATCGGAGGTAAGCATATGATGTCTTCAATTAGGGACCAGAAAAAGAAAGGGCAAAGAAATTCTGTGCATATGAAGATAAATCCTCTAATTTGCATTTGTTGTAACATTATTGGCTGCCTTCTTTTTCTGACTAGGGTCATAATATTTATGGTTTTGAACTGGAAGTACTACTGCAGAGAATTAATGTGTGCAAAGTTCCTTACTGGTCCAAGATAGGTCGACTGAAGCGATCCAACATGCCAAAGCTTGGGGTAATATAATCTTCAAAATCTTACTTCATTTGGCTTTTTTATATGGGTTAGCTATAAGGGAACACACTATGCTTTTAAATGTAGGAATTTATTGTCTTGTGATAGGAATCAATACATTTTAATTTTGGCACTATGCATCTTTTCCTTTGAATTCAGTCTTATATTTGTAAAAACCTTGGTTATAGTCTAGGAATAGTGAACAAAGACAGTACACACGTGTTAGCTTCACTTTGTCATTCGCAGACTGATAGCCCTTTCTTGGAGCAAAGTTGTAGGGTTCAGTAATCATTAAGGTGATTCTTCAGGAAGAAGATGGGAATAATGAATGGAAGGGAGCTAACATTGACTATATAAGAAGGCAGGGGCTAAGTGCTTTCTGTGTTAGTTACCTAACATAGCAACTCCAATTTGATTTTATAGACATTCTCACAGGGGGAATTTAACTTGTTCAGGATCATATAAAAAAAGGGAAAGAACTAAGATTTAAACCCACATCTTTCTGACTCTTTTGAGGCCTATATGCTTTTCAGTCTTTCTGCTTGTTTCATCTATCAAGGTTTTGGTGTGGAGCACCTTTTTCCTAAACCTCATAGTGCACAGTGCATGAAATCTTATTTTACTTAAAGCTTATAAATAAAGTTGACATGATACCTCACCAGAGAAGTTAGGGATCTCTATACCTTTTATAATGATCTACACTTATTCTGTTGCTATAGATCACAGTTATGACCTTTGCTCTTGCTTCTTTTCCTATATTTGTATCTTTAAAGTGGTGGAGTCATTATTAACACTTCATCTAAACACTTGCTTAGCTAACTCTACCCGCTTCAGATTTTCTTTATATGGCTTCTTCTCAGTGAGGTCTTACCCCACAAACCTATTAAAGATGCAGTTCCCTCAGATACTTGTCCTTCTCATCTTGCTCCACTTTTCCCTTTTTCCATATACTTGTTGCATTGTAAAACTATATAGCTTCTTGTTTATGATGTCTATTTTTAATCTTATATCTTAAGTGAGGTCAGTATTTCCTATTTTCACTGCTTTACCTTGAGTATCAGACACATAGTAAATGTTCAAAAATATTTGATTGAGGGCCAGGCGCAGTGGCTCACACCTGCAGTCCTAGCACTCTGAGAGGCCACGGTGGGTGGATTTCCTGAGCTCACAGGTTCGAGACCAGTCTGAGCCAAGAGTGAGACCCTGTCTCTAAAAATAGCTGTGTGTTGTGGCAGGCACCTGTAGTCCCAGCTACTAGGGAGGCTGAGACAAGAGAATGGCTTGAGCTCAAGAGTTTGAGGTTGCTGTGAGCTATGATGCCATGGCACTCTATGGAGGGCAGCAAGTAAGACTCTGTCTCAAAAAAAAAATTGATTGATAAATGGAAGAATGAGAGTTTCATCATTGTAATTTTGGGGCCAGCTTCAAATTAGATTAGAACCAAATGTTCTCAATATTTACCCTTTGATTGGATTTGCTTTTTGTCCTCATTTTGCAGGGCCGGAGTGGATTCGGTGAAAGAAATGCTACCTGTGGCCGAATGATCTGTGATGTGGAAATTTCAGCAAAGGAATTGATTCGTTGTAAAAGCTACCATTTGTCTGAACTTGTCCAACAGATCCTGAAAACTGAAAGGATTGTAATCCCAATGGAAAATATACGAAATATGTATAGGTATGATCCTGGATTCTTCAGGATTTGTTTGTCTTGAAATTAACAATAGCAGCACACCATTACTGTCCTCAGGCTGGAGGGAAGCTGGTGGTGCTTTAAAGGGGAAACTGTCTTCATGTCATTACCACCATCTCTGTTACTTTAATGGTTTAAACTAGTTTACCTCCTGAATTATTCTCATTCGGTCAGTTTACCTCCATTTCTCTCACCTGTCTTAATACTAGCTTGAAGTTTCCTCATAGTACTTTGGAAATTGATAAGAAATACATATTTCCACTCTTGATTGGTTTATTCAGGAATCAGTGCAGAGCAATTATTAAGTTATTTAGAGATATTGCTTGATTATTTCTTTCTTCCACTCCTCTGGCCATTTCTCATTCATTTCCTGCTAGTAGCCACTTCTTTGAGTCCTTCCTTGGACTGCTTCTCTTGTTTGACTATGCTCCTTCTCTAGGTGATCTCATAGTCTTAGGAATTTGAATACCATGTAGGTACTGATGCCTCCCACCTGTCTATTTTTAGGTTAAACCTCCCCCCTAAATTCCAGTCACTGTATTCACTTGCCTATTTTACTTGTGATGTCTAATATGAACCTTCAAGCTTATTCAAAATTGAGCTTTTGATCTTCGACCCTTGATTTTTCCTATAGTCTTTCCTTACTGAATTATCTTTCCATTGCTGCTGGAAACCTCCAAAGTCATTCTTTGCCCTAGACCGCTAAGATATCCTTGATTTCTGTCTCTTGACATCCCAAGGTAGATCCATCAGGGAATCCTGTAAAATCTACCTTCAAAACATATTTACATCTACATCTAGCCAGTTCTTTTAACCTCTCTTGGACTCACCCTGGTCCAGGCCACCATTCTCTTTCCCCTGGATTACAGGGTTTATATACTTAGCTCTTTGTTTTTGCCCCTTCGCCCTCTGTAGTCTGCTCTCAGATCAGATCGAGGACAAGAGTTATCTTGCTAAAATTAAGTCAGATATGGTACTCTAATATCTCTGTTTTCATTCATATTAAGAACCAAAGTCCTTATTTTGACATAAGAAGTTCTACACAGTGTGTCTCTATGCTGTTAACTCTGTCCTTACCTCCTAGTGCTCTTTCCATCATTCTCTCTGATCTAGGGATATTGGTTTCCTTCCTGGTCCTGGAACTGCCAGATTGCACTCAGTTCAGGGCCTTTGAGTGTGCTGTTCTGTCTGCTTGGTATATTCTTCCCTTAGGTAATCATTTGTAAGGCTTGCTCTCTGGCCTCTTCCAGGTCTTTATTCTCAATGAAATCATCCCCAGTTCCCTAAAATTTTAGTCTTTTAGTCTCTTTAATATCCTTTGTGCTTATTAACTTTTTCTCCTTAACAGTTAGGATATAACATAGTATATATTTAATTTCTTTTTCTTTTTTATACTCTATCTCCCTCATGAGGACAGGGATTTTTATTTGTTTTGGTCACAGCCAATGCCTAGCACATAGTAAGCATGCAATATATATATCCTGAATAGAATAAATGAAAGGATTTAGATAGTTTTCAGGTTTGGAGTTAATATATTATTTTATTTTTATGGGATTTTCTTGTTTTTTGAAGAAAAGCATTGAAATTGATGGTATGAATGAATTTCTATTTATATACTGACCTTACTTTAAATTGTTTCTTCCAAAGCCAAGATGCCGTTGCTCTGAATTACTTACACTGAAAATTACTTGTAATATTTTATGAAGTTCTGATTATAGTCATTGTTTCTTTTTAATTACTTGATTCTGTTTCATTCTTACTTTTCTGTACAGTGAATCTTCTCATCTGTTGTACCTGTTGGAACACACCTGGAAAGATGCCAGGTTCATTTTGCAGATCATGTGTGAGCTAAATGTTCTTCCATTAGCATTGCAGATCACTAACATCGCTGGGAACATTATGGTAAATTTAACTTAGAAAGGGGGAAAAAGCATTTCCTGTTGGATTCAGTGTTTGCTTGGGGTAGTTGTTATATGATAATGAGTCTAAATGCATGCTTATAAAATGAGTAACTTGGATTCTGAAAGCTGGGCTTCTTTTGTAAAAGGAAGAACTGGTTGAGAGAAGGGGAGGAATGCCAGGTGCAGTGTGTTGAAATTTGGATTTTCTCTCTAACATCTGGATGTGTCTGTCTGGTGGAATGGTCCATTTGGCAGTAAAGAAATAGCCAAGTTGTCATTATTTTAAGTTCTCTTTGTCTCCTTTAACTATAGCTTAACGAAAATGTTAGAAATAATTTTTTTCACTATATAATAGATCCTCAAAAATAAATAAAATAACAACAACAAAAAAATAGTACCTTTAAGAAAAAGTTCTTGTTATTAGGAACAGTTTTGAAGGAGGTTCTATGATTAAATTTACTGACTCAGCCAGGCTCAGTGGCTCATGCCTGTAATCCTAGCACTTTGGGAGGCTGAGGTGGGTGGATCGCTTGAGCTCAGAAGTTTGAGGCCAGCCTAAGAAAGAGAGAGACCCCATCTGTGCTAAGAGATAAAAAGTACCCTATCATTAAAGATACTAGGAGGCTGAAACAAGAGGATCTTTAGAGCCCCTAAGAGTTTGAGGTTGCTGTGAGCTATGATGTCATAGCACTCAACCCCAGGACAACAGAGTGAGATTCTGTCTCAAAGACAAACATACAAAAAATAAACAAAATAAATTTACTGACTCAAGAGTTGCTTTTGTTCATTGTGGTTTTGAACTCAAATTTATAAAAGAAATTCTGTTTAATAGTCCAGGACGCTGATGGGTGGAAGATCCGAGCGTAATGAGTTCTTGTTGCTTCATGCATTTTATGAAAACAACTATATTGTGCCTGATAAGCAGATTTTCAGAAAGCTGCCACAAAAACTGGTGGGTCCAAAATTGTATTGTATTTTGCTTTTTTGTTATCCCCTTTTATTACCTAGATAGCCATTTTTTGCTGTTGATAACACCTGCTTCCAAAATAATTAATACCCTGTGTGCTGTACAAACCACATCAAGTTTATTCCCTTGTGTTTGTGTGGTCATTTCCTTTTCCACTTTTCTCTGTATAGACAAAATTATTTGTGAAATAGGAAATTCTTTGAGGGAGGCATTAGACCTCTCTGATGGGTGACCGTACATGAAAAATGTTTTGTCACGTTAGTCCTACCCAAAGTTAAATAACTGCCAGTTAAACTTTTTATTTCCTTAAACATGTGAACCTTTATTTTTCTGTTGCATTTTTTTGTGCTAGTGTGATTAAGGTCTCCACAGTCAGGTTTCTGAAGAGGCCTCCATCACTTCGGAACTACTGTTTTATTAGCACTGATAGTAATTGATTCAGAATGGGAATTGAATGTTAAAATGCGATTCAGGTTTTTGTATTTGTTTTATGCACATAATCAAAATCGGTATAGGGAATATATTAATTTAGAGGACTAACTCCTGAGGAAATGAATGTTGGCCATTAATAAACTACTAAGGAATATGGATGTACAAATGATGTCCTTATTAATAATGGGAATAATGATATTTTGTGTTTTTACATCATGAGTTAGAATGGTCAATTTAAGACAATTTCATTTTGAAAAGTTGTATTTTTAATGTCCATTGATTTAAAAATAGGAAATTTCTGTGAATTCAGAAACATTTAAAAATAGAATTTGCATATTTAACTCAGAGATAAACTGTTTGGAAACGACAATGATCGGCATTTATTTGGATTCCTCAATGTATTACAGTGACTATCTTTCTTCACAGGTAGGACTACTAGCTTACATAATGCTTTTTAGAACTGAGTACTTAAACTAGAAAAGACGGAATCATAAAAATTGTTGATTAATTTGTTTCTGCTAGTGAAGTTACCTTTCCATTTGATGTTAGGGAAATGAAGATGAAGAAATTGATGGAGATACCAGTAAATACAAGAAAGGCCGTAAGAAAGCAGCGTATGCTGGAGGGTTGGTTTTGGACCCTAAAGTTGGTAAGGTTGGGTAGTGAATTGGTTTGCTCTTGCTCTTGCTGTTAAGGAATTTCTTTTCTTTTCTTTTTTTTTGTAATTCTTGGCTGGGGCTGGGTTTGAACCTGCCACCTCTGTTATATGGGCCTGGTGCCCTACTCCTTTGAGCCACAGGTGCCACCCTGTTAAGGACTTTCTTAATGTAGAGCTAGGCTTGAGATAGAAGACCTAATATCTTATAGGGCAGTACATTGTTCTTATAATTACCTTATTTTTTCTTTTGTTCATGTGAAAATCTTGTTTGCCAGTCACATGACATGAAGTTAATGTGAATTTTTTTGTTACTTTGTCCAATAAAATTTTATTTGTGGACATTGAAATTTAAATTTCATATAGTTTTCGTTTATCATGAAGTATATGTTATTCTGTTTTTTACTTTTTCCAACCACTTAAAAATGTGAAAACTATTCTTAGCTCATGGGTGGTATAAGAACAGGAAGTAGGCTGGATTCGATATCCACATAGGTTGCCAATCCCTTAACCAGAATACAGATTACTATTTGTCCTGTGGTAGGAGCACCTCTGTCTTTTTCCGTTCACTCTGTGAGGGTGGGCGCTGCCTCTGTGCATTGTGCCAGGACCAGTTTAGTTGAACAGCAGAGTTAAAGATTGCGCAGACAGTAACCACCAAATTTAACTTTAATAGGAGAATAATTTTTCCCTGTTGTTATGAATGGCAAAGAAGCTATTTTATGGTACACAGAAAGAATCTTTTTTAAAAAAACATTTTAACTATTTTCAAGCATATAGTTCAGTTGTAGTGTTAAGTATATCACATTTGTTGTGCAGGAATTAATGTCAATTTTATCAAGTTATGTGCACTGTGAGTAGGAGACATTTTTTGACAAAAGTAATTTTATTAGTAGTTGTATTGAAATAGAGCAGAAATACTTTGGTGTTAGATAGATCTGAGTTTGAATTCTGTCTGATTTTGGGCTGCCTGTTAACCTCAGTAACTTGTAAAATGGAGATAAGGATAATATCTGCCGTATAGAGATTTAAGGATTAAAAGTGATTATCTAGTATAGTGCCTGACACAGACTAAGCTATCAGTGTATGTTTGGAGTTGTTATTACTGTCTTAATAGCTGACATTTATTTTTATTCAGTTTCTTCTCAAGGTGAAGTTAACTCTTTGTAAATGTCAAAAAGAAATATAGTAGCTTTCTATTCACCCTTCGTAAGTAAAAAGGGTGGATCCTTCCACTGCTGACATTTATATATATACATATATATGTATATAATATAAAATGTAAATATATAAAATATAATTTTGTATATATATATGTCTCTTGATTTTTAGCACAGTTTGCATGCAGCTAAATGGGTTGTCCATTTTTTTCTTTGATGGTATGGTAGTAAATAAAATACATAAGCCACTCACTGGGGTTTTTTTTTGGATGTGGGTGGGAGAGTAGGAGAGAGGGAATGCTTGCTTTGAATGAGAATTTAACTTTTTTGAAATGGATATGGCACCTCTCTAAAATAATTGATAGGAGAAGGTGTTTGCATAGAATGATGGTGTTCTTTAGGGACTGCTGGGGAAAGGACTAGTTATAGTTGGTTTCAAAGCAGGATCTTTTCCTCCCTCATCTTTTCTGATCTGGGTTTTCACTCCTCTGATTCACTCTTGTCTACCACAGTTTTATTTATTCCCATTTTATCAATGGGAATAAGAAAGTCAAGAAAGTTGAGTCTTTCTTCCTTTTTTTCTGCCTCACAGTTCTGCAGAGTATATAGTTTCGTATATACTTCATAGTGTAGTACTTCTATATGATTTGATAAATCTGCTCTTCTTTAGACTTTTTATAACATGTGGCTTTTTTATTTCAGGTTTTTATGATAAGTTCATTTTGCTTCTGGACTTCAATAGTTTATATCCTTCCATCATACAGGAATTTAACATTTGTTTTACGACAGTGCAACGAGTTGCTTTGGAGGCAAAGAAAGTTATAGAGGTTTGTATTCAACCTGAGATGCTTGAGTTTGAGGTTTAAAGAAGTGCTCAAAGAAAGAAAAGGGAACCCAAAGGGTTAGTGTTTTCATTTTTCTTCTTAAAGGATACATTAATTATATCCTTTTTTAGAGGTCAAAAAAGGAGAAAGACCGAGACTGGTTCTTATTGTATTGATACATGTAATTCACATGTCATATAATCCACCTGTTTAAAGTGTGCAGTTCAATGGGTTTTAGTGTATTTGCAAAGTTTGCAACCATCACCACAATCACTTTTAGGACATTTTTGTTATTCCTCAAAGAAACATTTTAGTTGTCTCTTCTCAATAGCTCTATCTCTTCATCATCGTCCTTTTTTTTTTTTTTTGACTCTATCTTTTCTACCTCTATGCAACTGCTAATTGTTCTGCTTGTATAGATTTGTGTATTCTGGACATTTCATATAAATGTAATCATACCACAATCACATGCTTGGGAGCTGTTTTTCAGTCCCAGCTTCAAATTTCCAGAAGAGAAAATCTGATAGGCTTACTTAGGTTGATCAGTATCCTTGATCTCCATTACCTGGGACTGCAGGTGTGCGCTCACAGAATACAAATCTGATTGCTAATGGCGGGCCTTTCTGTCGCACTAGAGCAGTGATTCTCAACCTTCCTAATGCCGAGGCCCTTTAATACAGTTCCTGTGGGTTGTGACCCACAGGTTGAGAACTACTCAACCGGAGGGTAATTTTACAGAAAAGGTATTGGGTAAACATCCTCCAAAGATAGTGACTGCATTCGATTAATATTCTTTGAGCTCTTCCCTGCTGCTGTGCCAGCATTGTGATAATTATCATTATCTAGCTGGGCCCCCCCCCCCCCGAACTCTTGTCTACCACCATTTTGTTTATTTGAGCTTTCCAGTTTTGGATTCTGGATATATAATAGAATCATTTTAGAGATGGCTAAGACATTAGAGGTTATTTAAGAAATACTATATATGTAGTAATGTATAGATTCTGTATTTTCATGCACAGTATCCTCATTTGGTCTTCAAAACAGTGTTACACAGGTAGTGGTGGTAAATTTGGAGTGGATTGTAAATTTCCTGACTCCAGATCCTTTCAGTTTACTTTTTTCTGACTTCTACAGTTTCTGTAAATAAATTGGGATGTCTACCAAGATTTCTTTAATAGGTTTGTTATCATCATTTACTATATTGGAAAACAGTAGGTCCTTATTACTATTGTAAGAATATTCATTTGAAGATATTGATCTTTATAAAATTAGATGATTTGTAAAGAAGGCTGGGTTATCAAATGTCGTTGACTTGACATACTTTAAGCCAAGAGGTTTATTTTTGATTCTGAGCCTTTGAAAGGGCAAATTTGCCTGGCTTTTCTTTGCAACCTGTTAATAGAATTAATGGAGGCTTGAGAAAAATTGCCTAATGCTTTCCCTGCTGTAAATTTTAATATAAGAAGACTGCTGGTTGCCTTTCTAAAATGTTGCTATTCTTCAACCGGTTGCACAGCAATTTATGGGTAAAATGTACTACATAAATGATAAGAAATATGCATATATGTATTAATTTTTAGAAATGTCATGGCCTATTTAGATGTGCTCCAAACTTTTAAAAGAAGTTTGCTGATTTAGTATTTAGCTTTTCATTTGTAGTCTAAAGTATTTATAATAATTGCTATGATTCTCTATAGTTTTAAAATTCTATAGCATTTTGTTTGGTAGTAAAAATGATTCAAAACAGTAGTTTAGCTGCTGGTTATTTTTTTAATCTTAGAGGTCTGTTTTAGCATTTGTATTTTAAAAACAATTTTTCCAGACATGTTGCTCCCTAGTCTTGTTGAAGAGACGATAGTAGTATGTTAAAAATTAATCCTTTTAAATGAAATCTAAATTTGTGAGTAACTACAAGGGTAGGGGAGAATTGGGAATGACAGACTAATAGAATTGGGAGAAAAGAGGACAATGTTGACTTACTCTATAACCCTCTCAGCTCATTCTTAAATTATACTTGAAAAGTGACTTCAAGTTGCAATCATGGGATATAGCTCCCATAAAGTATTATCTTAGGAATTCACTTCACTAAAATTTGATTTTTATGAAATTTCTGTTGTTTGTTCATCAGGATGGAGAAGAAGAACAGATTCCAGAGTTGCCAGATCCAGGCTTAGAAATGGGTATTTTGCCCAAAGAGATCCGGAAACTTGTAGAACGGAGAAAGCAAGTCAAACAGCTAATGAAACAACAAGATTTGAATCCAGACCTACTTCTTCAGGTATATCTTTTCACTAAGAGACATCTGAGTGACAGTTTTAGCTATTAAAATTTGATTATTTAGGAACAGAATAAATAGGCTTCTATGGGAAAACGCATGTGCTTTTATGTCGTGGGTAGGTAAGCACTTAAAATGGTGCCTCAATGGTAGACATTTCTATCTGCAAAGGCCATTTCTGAGTGAGATTCTTCTGACTCCTAGGAACTTTGGAGTCTGTGTGCTTTCTTCTAGGTTATCAGTTGCAAACCAGTTGGGAGGGGTCAGGGACTTGTGAAAACAAACTGTTACTGACCACCCCCATAGGTATTGGCCTTATGGAGTCGTGGATCCAGGAGGATAGATTGAGTATATTGAGAATTTTTTTTTTTTAGGGGATATTAAGAGTTTTTATTTTCTCACTGGTGATGTAGAAAGATAGCCAATGTAATGTTTAAGCATCCACAAATATTGTTGTTTATCTTTTGTCCTTATGTGGTCTGCAGTATGACATTCGACAGAAGGCTTTGAAGCTCACAGCAAACAGTATGTACGGTTGCCTGGGATTTTCCTTCAGCAGATTTTATGCTAAACCACTGGCTGCCTTGGTGACATACAAAGGAAGGGAGGTAATGGCTTAATAGAATTCACATATCTAAATATGACAGTATTTTTAAATATACATGTATAGTGTGGGAGACCCACGTTTGTTATTTAGTTATACAGCTTCAAATACTACCCTTTCTTAGGATAAGTTTGAGACACATAGGCATTTAAATAAGGATTTATTAATTTATCATTGTGTGTGTGTTTATTTATTAAACATCTACTGTGTGCCACACATTGTTCTAGGCCAGTGGTTCTCAACCTTCCTAATGCTGTGGTCCTTTAATACAGTTCCTGTGGGTCATGACTCACAAGTTGAGAACTGCGGTTCTAGGCACTGAAGATAGAGTGTCAGGCAAGACGTAAAAGATCCTTGCTATCATGAGGCTTAACCCAGAGTGGGATATAGGTTGGGAATGAAGGGTGGGGTGAAGGTAGTTTGGGAAAACAGACTGTAAAAAGAGCAAATAAAGTAGAAGAAATAATCAAGAAAATATGATAGAAGTAAATGTGCAGATAACTAAAGCAGAGTGGTGGGCTAGAGAATGTTTACAGGGCTAGCTTAGAGTGGTCAGGGAAGGCTTCTTTGATCACATGAATAAGAGCTAAATGATATAAAGGAGCTAGTTTTTTTGCTGATGGATGAGCTTAGAGTGTGAAGGAAATATAGAAATCAGAATAGCTAGTGTAGCCTTTTACTAAGATAAAGGAAACTGGGAAAGAGTTCTACTTTGGATGTGTTTGTCTTGGACATGAGTAGTGGATCTTTAGGAAGCTAGTTTTTCTGCTGATGGATGAGCTTGGAGTATGAAGGAAAGACAGAAATCAGGATAGCTAGTGGAGCCTTTTGCTAAGATGAAGGAAATGGGGAAAGAGTTCTATTTTGGATGTGTTGTCTTGGACATGAGTAGTGGATCTTCAGGCATAATAAGTAGGAAGTTGGATGTATAAATCTAGGCTTCCAGGAATATGTCAGGACTATACTAAATGATTGGGAGTTACTGGCTTTAGTAAGATGGGTCAGATAACAAACAGGTTTTAGGTACTATCACTTAATCAACACTGTAAGCTCTACCTGTTTTAGTACTGTGTACATGGGTTTTTCTTAATTTGTAAAAGAATGGTTACAGAAATTCCATTTAACTCCACTAAAATATTGTGTGTCAGTAAATTTAAGATTGCTTAATCTTAAAGGAGGTAGTTAGTGGTGATGGACAAAATGCTTATATTGGGGGTCTGAACTCCGAATGTTTAAGAATAAGGGTTGGCAAACTGTGGCCCAGGAGCCAAATCCAGCCTACTATCTCTTTTTGTAAATAAAGGATTTATTGGAACAGAGCCAAGCTCGTTCGTTTTCATATCATTCATGGCTGCTTTTGTATTGTAACAGAACAGTTAAAGTCTAACACATTTACTGTCTGGCCTTTTCTAGAAAAAGTTTGCTGATCTCTGCTTTAGAGTCCATACCAGCTCCATCCAGTAGAACTTTAAGTTGATGAATATGTTCTCCATCTGTACTATTTAATACAGTAGTCTCTAACCAAAAGTGTCTGGTGAATACTTAATTTTTTTTCATTTTTCATTTTTTTTGTTTTGTTTTTTATTAAATCATAGCTGTGTACATTAGTGCAATCATGAGGTACAGTGTGCGGGCTTCACAATCTGAAATATCCAACTGTTTGACATAACCTTCATGAGATTTTCTCATTTATTGTGTGAAAACATTTGTGTTCTGCATTTAGTAGGTTTCACCTGTCCCTTTTAAGATGCACCATAAGTGCACCACCATTTACCCTCTCTCCACACACCCTCCTCCTCCCCTTCCCTCCCTTACCCCTTTCCCCATCTTCTTGTGCTATAATTGGGTTATAGCCTTCATATGAAAGCTATAAATTAGCTTCATAGTAGGGCTGTATACTTTGGATACTTTTTCTTCCATTCTTGAGATACTTTGCTAGGAAGAATGTGTTCCAACTCCACCCATGTAAATATGAAAGAGATAAAGTCACCATCTTTCTTTAAGGCTGCATAATATTCCATGGTCTACATGTACCATAATTTATTAATCCATTCGTGGATCAATGGGCACTTGGGCTTCTTCCAAGACTTAGCAATTATGAACTGGGCTGCAATAAGCAATCTGGTACAGATATCTTTGTTGCAATGTGATTTTTGGTCTTTGTTTCAAAGTTTTCAGCATATGGTTCTTTCATCTCCTTGGTGAAATTTACTCCTAATTATTTCATATTTTTGTAGTTACTGTAAATGACATTGTTTTCCTTTTCAAATAGTTTATCAGCATACAGAAACACTACTAATTTTTGTTTGCTGATTTTTTTAATCCTGCAACTTTACTAAATTTTTAAAATAATTGTTTTTATGGGAGGTCTTTAGAGTTTTCTTTGTATAGGATCATGTCATCTGCAAACAGGGACAATTTCATATTAGATATTCAAATAGGAAAAAATGAACCCTGACTTATACAACATACCATCCACAAAAATGAATTTGAATGGATCATAGAACTAGATCTAAAAGCTAACACTACAAATTCCTACAAGGAAATGTAAAAGAAAAATATGGGCTACCAAACTTTTAGTAGAATATCAAAGACATAAATCATATGATAAAAATTATAATTTATATTTATCAAAATTTAAAACTTTTGATCCTTATAAAACACTGTTAAGAAAATGTATAGGTAAGTCACAGACAAAAGAAAATATTCTCAATATGGTAGTACCCATAGCTCAGTGGGTAGGGCACTGGCCTCATACACGGAGGCTGGCAGATTTGAAACCAACCCGGGCCAGCTAAACAACAATGATGACTGCAACAAAAAATTGCCAGGCATTGTGGTAAGCACTTGTAGTCCCAGCTACATGGGAGGCTGAAGCAAGAGAATTGCTTAAGCCCAAGAGTTTGAGGTTGCTGTGAGCTATAATGTCATGACACTGTACCCAGGGCAAGAGCTTGAGACTCTGTCTCAAAAAAATATGTATATATTTTCAATACATATATCTAATTTATGACTTGGATATAGACTTTTACAATGTAATAAGATAAACAAATTAAAAGGGCAAATAATTTGAATACGCTTCATAAAAGACTATATACAAACAGAAACACATGAAAAAATCCTGAATATGATTATTCATCATAGAAATGCAAATTAAAACCACAATGAGATATCAGTTCACCCATTAGAATAGATAATATTAAAAAGGTTGACAATATTAAGTGTAAGAATATGGACCAATTTCACCCATACATTGCTAGTGAATATATAAAATGATAGAAACTCTTTAAAAAGCAGTGTGCCAGTTTCTTAAAACATATACCCACCATAGAACTGCACCAGTCTACTCACAGGTAACTTGGAAACAACTCAAAAGTTTATCAAGTGACTGGATTTAAAAATGTGTTGCATAATGTAACACTTTTCAGTAATAAAAAGGAATGAACTACTAAATATTCACAACAACATGAATGAATCTCAAAACCATTATGCTGAGTGAAATAAAGCAGACTCAAAAACTTCATACGGGCTCGGCGCCTGTGGCTCAATGGGCTAAGGCGCCAGCCAGATACACCTGAGCTGGCGGGTTCGAATCCAGCCCAGGCCTGCCAAACAACAATAACGGCTGCAACCAAAAAATGGCCGGGCGTTGTGGCGGGCGCCTGTAGTACCAGCTACTTGGGAGGCAGAGGCAGGAGACTCGCTTGAGCCCAGCAATTGGAGGTTGCTGTGAGCTGTGATGTCACAACACTCTATCCAAGGTGACGATTTGAGGCTCTGTCTCAAAAAAAAAACACTTCATACAGAACAATTCCATTTATACATTATTCTAGAAAATGCAATTAATCAAAAAAAAAAAAGAGAAAATGCAATTAATCTACAGTGACATTAATTTATTTATTCTGATAGAAACCGAGCCTTGCCATGTTATCCAGGCTGGCCTTGAACTCATGGAGCCTCAGTCTACTGAATAGCTGGGAGGTGGTGCCCATCACCACCCAGCATAGATGTGGCTATTTAAACTTAAGCTTAAATTGGGTGGCACCTGTGGTTCAGTGAGTAGGGCACTGGCCCCATATACTGAGGGTGGCCAGTTCAAATCTGGCCCCAGCCAAACTGCAACAAAAAATAGCCAGGCATTGTGGTGGGCGCCTATGGTCCCAGCTACGTAGGCGGCTGAGGCAAGAGAATTGCCTAAGCCCAAGAGTTGGAAGTTGCTGTGAGCTGTGACGCCACAGCACTCTACCAAGGGTGACAAAGTAAGACCCTGTCTCTAAAAAAAAAAATTTTAAGCTTAAATTAATTAACATTTAGTTCCTCAGTTTCATTAGCCACATTTCAGGTGCTCAGTAGCCACATGCCTTATATATGTAAACATAGAACATTACCAACATGTGAAAAAGTTCTATTGGATAACAAAGTTCTAGAATATAGCATAGGAATATATCTTCATGACTTTGAAGCAGGCTATGTTTGCTTTAAATGGATAGAAAGAATACTAAATTAAAAATATGGGTAAATTGGAGTTCATTAAAATCAGGAGTTTCTGCTAATCAAAAGATGTCATTAGGAAGCATGGAATATTTTAACATACTGTGCTACTATGGAATAATCTTAAGATTTTCATCTCATTTTATTTTATTTTATTTTTTATTTTTTCAGACAGAGTCTTGGTCTGTCACTCCAGCTGAAGTGCAGTGGTGCCATCACAGGTCACTGTAACCTAAAACTGCTGGGCTCAAGTGATCCTCCTACCCCAGCTTCCCAAGAAGCTGTCATTGTAGACTTGGGCCACCACCCCCAGCTAAGTTTTTCTATTTTTCTTAGAGACAGTCTCCCTCTTGCTCAAACTCCTGACTTTAAGTGAACCTAAAGTGATCCTCCCACCTTGGCCTCCCAGAGTCCTAGGGTTACCAGCATGAGCTACCTGGCCAAGTTTATATTTTTAAGTGAAAAAAATTAAAGTGGGGAAGAATGTGTATTGTATGGAATAGGAGATGCTAGACTTCTCTAAATATACTGTGTTATAGAAATTTATTTTGAAACCATGCAAATATTTCACAATATTTTAAAAAGCAAGCCCTAAATTTGAAAGCAGCTTGAAACAAATGAATGTAACTCTTGTTATGTAGTTAGTGGCTTAACTATACAGGGAGTAACTATTACATAGTAATTTGGCAGTACATCTCACAAATGAAAATAATGTTAAAAAAAATCAAACTGTTACACTAATCATATTGTTAGTGTAGTTCTGGAATTATTTCCTGAGTCCTTTGTTTAAGTAGTGTTGGGTCACAAATGAGTTGATAAAAATGAAAACTGGCATTTGAGGTATGAGAGAAAGGAAATACAAATGTAATACTGATGAAGTTAAGTAAAAATCTTTGCATGCTGAACTTGAATTATAAAAATTAGTATGGACGTAAGATGTATTTTGTCTTTTAAGAAATGGACATCCCTTAGCTCGGTAGCTAAATATACCTCAACACTCAACTGATCCAGTAGCACACCTATTGTCTACAGTATATCTCTAACTATAATTTGTCACTAAAAAGAAGTGAAAGGTCCTTGGAGAATGGCCTGATTTTAGGTCTGGGACAGGAAAAATAAGAGATAACTTGGACATTTTGTCATACCAGAAAATAAGGATGCACTCAAAAGACTACTAGGATTCATGTAAAAAAGATCAAGATGTTTCCACCGGGGAAATGTGAAGAAGTACATAGGATCTCTCTATAGTATTCTGCAACTTTATGTGAGTCTATAATTATTTCAAAATACAAGGTTTAACATATTGACTGCCACACTAGAAAAAAAATTTTTTTCCTTTGGGACCATGGTGTTTTATGAAGTCAAGACAGGTCAAGAGATGTGTGAGTTATAAATGCTTCACGAGGCACAAGCTCAAAACTAGCATAAATTAAATACAACCCAGTTAAAATGTTAAAACAAGATAAACGCACACACAAAGACTCATGCCAACCTGAATAGACGCCCACTTACCACAGCTAGTATAATTTGAACATTTAAAAAAATCATAGCTCAGCACCTGTGGTGCAAGCAGCTAGGGCGCCAGCCACATACACCAGAGCTGGCAGGTTCAAATCCAGCCTGGGCCTGACAAACAACAATGACAACTACAACCAAAAAATAGCTAGACATTGTGCCAGGCACCTGTAATCCCAGCTACTTGGGAGGCTGCGGCAAGAGAATTGCTTAAGCCCAAGAGACTGAGGTTGCTGTAAGCTGTGATGCCGTGGCACTCTACCGAGGACAACATAGTGAGACTCTTGTCTCAAAAAAAAAAAAAAAATCAGTAATTGCAATACATTGAGCCATTCAAATATATTTATGTCTATAAGTTCATAATGACACATTAAAAAATTCATTGGTCCTTTTTGTAAAATGGTAGATAATCAGCTTTTTATTTTTAAAACTACTAAATAAATTAAGAGAATCAAGCATTTATCTTGTCTTTCCTATGGGAACTGTACCTCATGGTAATCAAATAGTTGAAGAAGGAGTTTCTCATTACAGAAATGTTCTGGTTAACAAAAAAGAAGAAATGATAGAACTGTGGTTCTCAAAGTGTGGCCTGTGGACCCTTTGGGTCCATAAGGTCAAAACCATTTTTAAAATAATGTTAGAACATTATTTGCTTTTTGCGCTGAATTTATATTTGCACTGATAATGTGAAAGCAGCAATGGATAAAACTTGGCACTGTTCAAGGTAGTGGCTCCAAACTTTACCAGTAGTTATTGCATTCATGATCATGCATTTTCAGTAAGAAAAATACCAGTAAAAATGGCCTTGATGAAACACTATTATTATTTTTGTTAAATCTCAACCTTCAGTTATAATAAATCTTTATAAATTTTGTGTGAGGAAATGGAAATGAAAAGCATTTTTAAAGCACTTTTGTTGCATACTGAAGTATGAATATGAGGAAGGAAATAAAGAGCAGAAATTAAAAAAAATAGAAAGAAAATAAGAAAGAGAATCCAAAACACCAAAAGTTATCCTTGAAAAGGCCAATTAATAAACTACTTCCAAGTCTAGTTCAGGAAAAATGAGAGATAACAATAACTAATGGAAGGATTGGAAAGGGAAAGATCACAATGGGACATTGTGAATGATTTTATACCAAAATATTTGGAAGTTTACAAGCAATGAATATATTTCTGAAAAATAAAATGTAAAGAAATAAAATTTTTAAAATGAATAATTCTATTCCTAGTAAAGAAATTTGATGTCATGATTTAAATTTTCCCAAGAAGAAAACTTTAGGCACAGAGAACTTCACTAGTGAATTCTACCAAATACATAAGAAAGCAAGATCACTGATCTTCAAGAATAGAGGAAAAGGTGAGACGGATACAGAGATCAAAAGAAAGAATTTCTAACTTGTTGAATAGGGCCAGAATGCCCTCGATACCAAACTGTAATGAGAAAAGGAAAAAACAAAGCAATCTCAACTGATGAATATAGATGCAAAAACTCACTATGAAGACATCTGAATTGACTGATTTTATTTTCTATGAACATCATTTTGAGTCTAAACAAAATTGCTATGAAAACAGAATGTATTTAGATGGCAACCAGAAGGCTCTAGGAACAGCCAAGAATTTGCAGTGGGTTAGAAAGTCAGTTTTTCTCTTTCTCTGAAGCATAGGAGAATATGTGATTGCATGTGTATTCCTAGATTCCAAAACAAATTCCACAGGAATATATAATGACCTTCTGTGTTTATAGCTTCAGGAGGAAATTATCCCAATCCTTTCTTTTTCATAAACCTAGTACATGGGTGTAAAAGATATATTCAATTTATTTATATCTTGAATCATTGTCTCATCCCATCAATTAAAATTGGGAACAAAATGAGTGGCCACCTTTATCATTTAACTTTGTTTTTTAAGAATAAGTCTTACCAACAAATTCTTTACTTCTCTTAATACTTCAGTCAGAATCCTGAACTGTGACCCATATTCATTTGACGTTCTGCCAAATGTGAATACTTCTGATATTCATATGATATGCATTTGAGCAATGTAAAAAACCTTTTAGCAATTTAGTCCACTTTCATTCCAACCCGGCTAAGTGCATTTAGTCTCTGGAATATTATTGTTTCCCTCTAACTGTAAATATTGAAGACAACAAAAGTCAATAAGTCATTAACAGTATCAGACATGTTGTCAATACTTTCCCACATACATGTTTCCCAGAAATTGCTTTTTCCTATGTCCACTCAAGTTGTAATGCTCTTTTTCTTTCTTTTTTAATCGTTTGAGATTCCCTATTATAAAATAAATACCATTGTGTTGTTTACATGGTTTTTTTTAACAATTTGAGTATATTTCATACCCCAACATGAGTTTTCTTAGTTTCAGCACCCTAAAGTTTTTTAAAGTGTGGTTATTAGCTTAAGTGACAAAATAGATATAAAGAAATATCTAATTAACCTATAGGAAAGTACTCATGGAATATCTGTTACGTAAAAGCACCTAAAATGCCAAAAACATTCAACAACTCTGTTAATAAATGACAACACAAAGGAGAAATATACTATATCCTATATATCCTGACAAAAAGGAAACTGCTTTAATTTCAGAAGAACAACCTAACATTGGCATATTTAAACTACATATAACTTTTATGTGTAATGTTTAATGAGGCCAGTTACATAATAAAGTGTTTCGTGTATTTTTGCTACATATATATATATATAATCTAAAAAATTGGCCAATGCAATCAATTTTAAATGTAAATATATCTCAGAAGAACCATATTATACACAAATCTAAAAAATTAAATTGCCCATCAAAAATCCTAATAGAAGGTGGGACACAGAGGATCATGCTTCTAATCCTAGCACTCTGGGACGTTAAAGCAAGAAGATTTCTTAAGGCCACAAGTTCCAGACCAGCCTGAGCAAGAGTGAGACCCCATCTCTACACAAAAATAGAAAAATAAGCTGGGTGTGGTGGCGTGTATTGGTAGTTCCAGCTACTCATGAGGCTGAGGCAGGAGGCTTGCTTGAGCCCAGGAGTTTGAGGTTGCAGTGAGGTATAATGATGGCCACTGTACTCTTGCCTAAGTGACAGAGTGGGACCCTGTTTCAAAAAATAAAAAAGGAGTATCTTTTAAAAAAAGAATCTTAATACACAAAACTGACATGAGATACACAATGTCTAGTACTTGTAAAGTGGATAAATGTTGATATCTTAGTATTATCAATAGGAAAATTACGTGTTAAAAATCCACGTCTTCCAGAATTTCTTAAACTGACAACTTTTAGTATTACATACTATGTTGCTATACAATGTAAACTAAAATGAAAGAAGAGCTTAGAATTTGAACTAAGTATAAACATACAGGGTGTCCATAAAGTTTGAGTGCAATTTACTATGTTAAACTATTTTAAATTGCATGCAAACTTTATGTCCACCCTGTATATGCCTCAAAATGATTCTGTATGACTCAGGTGTACATTATAATCACTATTTTTTGTTGTTGTTATTGTTTTTGTTTGTTTGTTTGTTGCTGGGGAAGGGTTTGACCCCATCACCTCCAGCATATGGGACCGGTGCCCTACTCCTTTCAGCCACAGGTGCCGCCCTATAATCACTATTAAATTTCATTCTCCTCAAAAGATTTTTATTTGATAAACTTCAAGCAATAAATTTTTTTCTAGAATTCTGTGGTTATTAAGGCATTCAGTGAAAACTATAACAAGGATTCTTTTCTAAAGGCTTGAGATTGGATTAATATGCAGTTGAACAGGAGGAAGTAAGTAATAAATGCCTGAGGGAATTACAAATACCCCCACCTTTATAGAAGTTATGTTTTTATAAAACATTCTATATTTATAAGGAAATATCCATCCCATAAAAATTATTATCAGACTAATAATGGACTATCTAAAAAGTTAAATATCAATAATGATGGAAAAAAGATTATTCAACTGAATGAATGAGATAGCACAAAATTCCTCCACATATAAATTGTGTATCTCTGCTATTTCACTTATTCATATAGGTTTAAAAATTTGGTGGAAGGAGGCTAGTTCTCTGTAATTTGCTATATTTTTCCTTTTTTTTTTTTTTTTGAGACAGAGCCTCAAGCTGTCACCCTGGATAGAGTGCCGTAGCATCACAGCTCACAGCAACCTCCAATTCCTGGGCTCAAGCCAGTCTCTTGCCTCCACCTCCCAAGTAGCTAGGACTACAGGCGCCCACCACAACGCCCGGCCATTTTTTGGTTGCAGCTGTCATTGTCGTCTGGTGGGCCTGGGCTGGGTTCGAACCCGACAGCTCAGTTGTACGTGGCTGGCGCCTTAGCCTGTTGAGCCACAGGCGCCAAGCCTATATTTTTCCTTTTTTTTTTTTTTTTAATAATTTTATTGAATCATAATTATGTACATTGTATTTTTCCTTTTTAATAGATAATTTTCCTTCTCAATTTCAGATTCATCAGTCTTCCTATTACTTACTTACATTTCCTTTCTAGTCAAAATGTGTTTCTCAAAAAATTCTTGACTCCCAAACTTCATAGCCATTACTTATGTTCTCATCTTTCTTTGTTCCAGAAAGCAATGAAATAATTAAGTGGTGAATTTTCCTGATAAGAAAAGCGTTCCTATATTAAGTGCTCTAATACCAGAAATAACATTGGAGTGTACCAATTTTCTTCCTTAAAATTAAGTCAGATTCTATTAAATGGCATTCAATGCAAATTTCACAATGTAATGATGTGTGTTCCTATTAATCCCTTTGTCATCTATAGAACCAGACTCATACTTAGTCCCAGAATACAACATGAGGTTTTTCTATTATACTTTTCATTAGAAAATATCATAAAGAAGAAAATAATCATTGAAATAATATGTTTATACCCATGATTGCATTAATGTACACAGCTATGATTTAATAAAAAAATAAATTAAATTAAATTAAAAAAAATAAATAATACGTTTAAAAGTGACCTTTAGGCTGGGTATGGTGGCTCAGGCCTGCAAGCATTCTGGGAGGCCAAGGTGGGTGTATTGCTTGAGCTCAGGAGTTTGAGACTGGCCTGAACAAGAGTGAAACTTCATCTCTATAAAAATAGAAAAACTAGCCAGGCATTGTGGTAGGTTCCTGTATTCCCAGGTACTAAGGAGGCTGAGGCAAGAGGATTGACAAGGCAAGCTATGACACCACTGCACTCTATCCAGGGTGACAAAGTGAGTCTCTGTCTCAAAAAATAAATAAATAAATAAACTGGGGAGGCTGAGATAGGAGGATGCCTTAAGCCTGAGAGTTAAAGACCAGCCTCAGCAAAATAGTGAGTTCCATCTCAAAAATAAGTTTTGAAATGCCAAGGGTCACTATAGATGAACTGAAGTACTTGAATCACCTAACTGTATAATAAACATTATATTCAAATGTGGTATTTACTTACATAGTAAATACATTTGGCTTCTAAAATAATTGAAAAAATTAAATCCAAGTTGAATGGACTTTGGTAAGTTTACCTTCGAACACACAAATCTTTCTAACATAAAAGTTACTCATCTTTCTTATTTGCAAAGTATTTTAATAAAAACACAAAATAAAAGGTTGTCAAGTCCTATGCCTACTAGTATGATCTTTCATCTATCAAGTAGATGTTCTAAGACATACTTACAATTTCTGTGTACTTATAAAAACACTGCTGTGGAGCTATTAGCTATGTTTTAGAGAGTCGTTCTCCAAGAAGACTACTTTGCCAAAATAGGACTCATGAAAAGTGTAGGCTAGAGAATATGCTGCATTTCATTAAACGGTATATCATTCAAGACACAAATCAAACACTGACAGTATCACAAAGCCTTCTATCATTCCCTACTCTCTACCCAAATGTTCTCTCTGTTCCTTCCTTGAAGCCTCATTGCAATTTATTTTTACATCTCTTGTGGTTATCATTTTAAAATAATGTATTGTAATGGTTTGAGTATACATCTCACTTTTCATGATATTATGTTCATACTATGCAAATACTATTTATTACATATTTTTCACTCTTCATTCTAGAGATGAGAATGCCTTTCACAGGCTGATATTTTGGCTCTTTATTTTACTTTTAGACCTTTATACTATATTACTTTTATTATTCTTTAGTAGGTTTTTAATTTTTTACCCTTGTTTCTCAAAAACAAACTATAAACTCCTGAGGCCTAGGACAATCTTTTAATACTTGTATATTCCCAGAATTCTTAGCAAAGGAATGCTAAGAAGGAGTGTTGAATTTCAATTGATTAACTTTTGCCACAGGTTCATCTAAAAAAACATTTCACAATATAGCTAGCAGCCATCACCAAGTCAAAAGACTCAAATCCCATAAAATTTGCTTACCTTAGCATTGACATTTGCACAATCCCCTTTGCTATTCTGAATCTGATACAGGATACTGGCAAATTCAGTCCTATTCCAGTGGCCAAGTCAGCAGCCTTGTACTTTCCACAAAACAGTAAAGTGTTATTATCAGAACCAACTCCCAGAAAGGCCCGATAGAGGTAAGTCTGAGAAAGTCTCTCAACTGTAGTGACATCAATTGTGGCTGATGTCATGCAAGGATTTGAAGCCATCTTCTTTCCACACTTTAGACCCTCTGGAAAGAGACAGCAGCTCTGAGAGCCACAGCATGGGCTCTGGCTCAACTTGATACACACAAAGAGTAAGCACCCAGAAATAAAAAAGAAACACAGGCCAGCGCAATTACCAAATACAAGTTCTGGGCAGAAAGCTTCTCTCCTGGTTCCCAGATATCTTCAAAGTTTGGAAGGACCTGAGGGGCAGAGTTGCTCAATAGTATACCCAAAGAGACAGAGGAGGAAAGTGGTAGGTGTCCATGGTCCTGAACCACTACCACCACCCTCTGCTTAACTGCATCAGTAGGAAGAACTAAGTGAGCCATCTGGAGCTCTCCCATATTGGCTGAAATTCTGAAAAGGCTAGAGTCAGAAGCCTGAGAGATGTGGTAAGAAAGCTAGGCATTGGAACCACTGTCTGCATCCTCTGCTACTACTTTTGTGACCAAGTGTCCTGTTCTGGCAGAGTAGGGCACAATTTCCACTGGCATAGAACCATTTCTTGCCAAGGGAAACAAGATGACTGGAGCATTGTCATTCCTATTTATCACAAACAAGTTGACAGTCACTGTTGCACTTCTAGGAATGCCACCATCCTGGGCCTTTCACTTGGAAGTGAAACCCCCTAAGCTGCTCAAAGTCAAAGGAAGTTTTGGCAGTGATAGCCCCACTGGATGATTCCACTCCTCCCAAGCTAGAGGCCTGCAGCCCTTCTGAGAAACTATCCAACAGCTGATAAGAGACATGGCCATTCTTCCCAGATCTGGGTCCTGGGCAAACACTTGGCCTAGAGAGGCCCCAGGGCCATTGTTTTCAGCAACAAAAACTTCCTGTTGCAATTGAGAAAAAGTTGGAGTATTGTCATTCACATCAGCAACTGACACAGTGATTGTCCTTTGGGTGCTAAGTGGGGGCAAGCCACCATCTGAGGCAGTGATCAGGACCTGGTATTCACTGATCTGCTCCCGGTGCAGAGGCCCATCAGTCAGCAGGCTGTAGTAGTTGTTAAAGGAAGCCTTCAGCTGAAAAGGGCCTCCACAGGACAGGCTCCAAAGGACCCTACTGTTGGAACCCAGGTCCTCATCCCTTACACCAAAGAGAACAATCAAGGTGCCAGAGGCCACATCCTCCAATCCTGGGCTGGAAAGACTCAAGAAGTTTACCTCGGGGACTTGATTATTCACATCAGTCACTTCCACTAGCAGCTTAGTGGTGCTGGCTAGACTGAAGGTGTCTTCATCCCTGGCCTCTATGTATGCCTCCAACAGCGTTTCGGGGGGACCTAATGAAGCAGCTACCCACACCTCCCTACTTTTAGGGTGAACTTGAAAGCGGTGTCGCAGCTCTGCTTTCGTGCTGTTGCTTAAGGAATACCGGACTTCCCCATTGGAGCCTTCATCTGGATCCGAGGCTTGAACTCGGAATAACACGGTTCCGTTGGGTGCAGTTTCAGGAACCTTGGTGCGGCAAACAGAGTGCTCAAATACAGGAGCATTGTCATTTGTGTCCACCACGGTGACGGTGACTTGTATGTCTCCGGAGAGCACAGGCAGCCCGCCGTCCTGAGCTGTGAGCACCAGCAGGTGGGTGGTGCATTTCTCTCGATCCAGCACTTTCTCCAACACCAACTCTGGGTATTTACTGCCGTGGGCTCGCGACCCCATGTGCAGGCGAAAGTGCTGGCTGGGGCTCAGGCTGTAGCTTAGCACTCCGTTGCTTCCCTCGTCTGCATCTTGGGCATTAGGGAGTGTAAAGCGGGCTCCAGGCGTCAGGAACTCAGGGATGTGAAGCTGCACGTCTCCAGTGGGGAAAGAGGTGAGTGGTCATTGGTGTCGAGGACAAGAACGCGAATCTTGTGCAGCTCCAGCGGGTCCTTGAGGTCAGACATCAAGACGCAGGCAGCTTTGGTCCCACACAGCCACTCGCGGTCCGCTGGCTTTCTAACTATCAAGCTACCGCTGGCCAGGTCTACCCCGAAGTAATCCTCGCTGTGGCTGGAAAGTAAGCGAAAGTTCCGCAAAGACAGAGCGGGCACTGGCAGCTTCAGATCCGCGGCGACGTTGCTTACGGTTACGCCCTGCTCGGTCTCTGCTGGCCCTGAGTACTCGAGTTGTCCGGCAGCAGCGCCGCAGGAAACCCACAGAGAACTGCCACCTCCCATCCCACCATCCTCCCTCTCGGTGTCCACGCTCCAACAACGGTGACACCGGACCATGCTCCGTATTCGTGCAGAGTAAATTCTGGCCAGCCGTCACTGCTGCAGGCTAGAGTTGCAGCGACCGCCGACGTCCCGCCTCCTCCATACCGGAATTACTCGCGGATGGCGGGCTGGGAGCGAGGCTGGCCAGACCCCAGGCCCCGCAGCCGTCTGCGAAAGCGAAGCCCGCCCAGTGCGGAGGAGCGCAGCGCCGCCTAGGGGTACAGAGGTGAGGTACACTGCCCGGGCTGGGACAGCACCGTCTCCAAATCTCTCCCGCACCTCTGGCCGCGAGTGTCCGGCCAGTAAGGAAGACGCTTGGAGAAACTAACATGTCTGTCTTTAAACAGCGTTTTCTAGGACCGCACCCTGAGACTGCCTGGGTCTTGACTTCCACAACCTCAGCCTGAAGACTGCAGGTATGGGGGATGAGCCCTAATGGGCTCCTCGGCCAAAGGTTTTGAGAGCTGAGCATCTGGTCAAGGCGCTCAGACCCACTGAGCTCCTAACACACCCGCCGGGAGGGCGGAACTCCGCGCCCAACCGAAGGGCGGAGGCGGAATCGTGAACTTGAACGACCACGCCTTCCAAGCTTAAGGAAACAGGAGCCCTAGAAGTGAGTGCTGCTATGCTGCGTTCCTAGCTAGATTCCCGAAGGTACTCCGGCATCCTTACATCCCTAGAGCAGTCAAGAGCGCGGACTCTGGTTTTTTGAGGCAGCACAGCCAGCAAGCCCAAGGTTTTCTATGCTCCGCTTTTTTTGTGTGACAGCAGTTTCTCTTCATCGAGAGGCAATACTGGGATCGCTGTGGAAGTGGCCCTTTTCCTTCTGGGTAACAGAGGAAGTAATTAGTTATTAGTAAACCAATACTAATAACCAGAAAGTCAAGACTTGGCAACTCGTCCCCAAAGACGATGAGCAGAGAACTGGAAGGTGTTCCATAACTCTCATAATCCTGACAAGAGTGCAGACGTTTTTAAAAAACAAGCAATCCTCTTCCCAGATTCCTGGAGTGCTTCAAGACCAGAGTTCCTGGAAACACCCTACTCATATCCTGGCCCATACTAGAAATATGCTCATAATCCTGACCCGCATTTGAGAAGAGCCCCAGGCCATAGGCTGGGCTCACTTCCCCATTCCAGCTGTACTGATAAGACCTTTTGCAACAGTGTGGGAGCTGAGCTGACTACTAGTCAGACTCCATTTTCCTCTTCCCTATAATAAATCCTTTCCTTTTCCCTGGACTGGCCTCTTCTCCTTGCGGACCTTCACCCAGTTCTGTGCCAGAACCTCCCATCTTTATGGTGCACTGAGGGGAAAGGAGGCAGTGAGGTCAGTCCAGAGGCCACTCCAGACCCTTTGGCTGCCTTCCTAACGACCAAGGCCACACACTAATTCCTTAGGACTCAGTAAACTGGAGGAAGGGGCTTCTCTTCCCCTGGGATCTCCCGTTCCTCCTCCATCAACTGACTTCTCCAAAACTCCTAGCACTAAGTGGGGACTCCCCCCCAATCTGGGACCAGTGTCCCAATCTCCCCAACACCTTCTCTTGGGGACACCTCAGGGACAGGGTTGGGATTCTCTGCACTTTGGCCAGCTTCACGGCAATGCCAGGAGGTTCTATGCCAGAGCCTCTCAGAAGGGAAAGAAAGTTCTGAGATGCTTTACAGAGTTTAACCAGGAAAGTACTCTGTAAATTTACTCTCTGTGAATATTTAGAAAACAGAAGTGAGGCAGAGTAAGAATAGACTCCATCCTTTCTCCAACTTTGTTTTTAATTTGGTCTTCTGCACAGGAATTGGGACAGTGATCAGTTCTACGAGAAACAACTCTGACCCACAACAAATACATCCAAAATCTGCTTAGCACCTTACAACCTTCCCTAAGAGGGGGTGAGCTGAAAAGAGACTGATTTAATTGACTATTAAACACTAAATTCCTCACTGAAATCCTTCTAAGACAGTGTTCAAAGTTCCAGGGAATAAAATTGGAAAGGCAATAGCTGAACCAAGATCTAAAATTGAATCTCCCAGGAATTTATTTTCTAGTCAGAAACCTGCCTAAAAAGTATTGATAATTACTGATGCTGGGTGATGGTACATGGGGGTTAATTACACAATTTAATCAACTTTTGTGTATGTTTGAATATTTCCATAATTAATATTAATATTTTTAAACTACTGATTATAATGGTGAGGAAAGGGGCAGCTCCACCCTTCTCTTCATAAAAGTGGGATTGTTGACTCCAGTGTTCCACTGAAAACCAATTACTTCCACCTCCCCTAAAAATCACAAACCCATTCCTATTTCTTCCATAGAATTAGAAAGGGCAGGATGCAACATAAGACAATGTAAGTAGCAAATGCCTCCTGACAAGTTGGACTTTATGAATTAAAAAACCAAAAGCTCACTGACACCAAGTCTCTGATAAAATTAAAGCAGAAAATATGTCAACCCATTACCTGTAGAGTCACAAGTACAGACATCATCAGGAGACCTCATGAGGATGTGGAATAGCCCATAAAAAATGAACTTATTCTTCATCAAATTCCAAAACCAAAACTCATTTTCTGTTTGAGTGCCAGAGATTAGGATTCACATTCTCTCATTTAATACTGCAAAACAAGCTATTGGCATAAAAGGTTATTCTTGGGCATCATCTGTGGCTCAGTGGGTAGGGTGATGGCTCCGTATACCAAGGGTAGTGGGTTCAAACCGGGCCCTGGCCAAACAGCAACAGAAAATAGCCAGGCATTGTGACGGAAACCTGTAGTCCCAGCTACTTGGGAGGCTGAGGCAAGAGAATCGCCTAAGCCCAGGTGTTGAAGGTTGCTGTGGGCTGTAACACCACAGCACTCTACCAACCAAGGGTGATAGAATGAGACTCTTATCTCAAAAAAAAAAAAAGGTTATTCTTTTCACCTTCCCATTCCTAGTAGATGAAATATAACTAGAAATATGTGCTCAAATTTTAAAAGACTCCTTACTTTTAGACTGTAGTCAAGCCTCGAATTAAACCGGATTCAGGAATTCTAAACTTTTTTTTGTTGTTGAGACAGAGTTTCACTCTGTTCCCCTGGGCAGAGTGCCATGGTGTGTAGCTCACAGCAACACTAAACTCCTGGGCTCAAGCGACCCTCTTGCCTCAGCCTCCCCAGCAGCTGGGACTACAGGCGTCTGCCACAGCACTCAATTATTTTTAGAGACAGGGTTTCACTCTTGCCCAGGGTGGTCTGGAACTCCTGAGCTCAAGCAATCCACCTGCCTTGGCTCCCAGAATGCTAAGATTTCAGGTCTAAGTCACTGCGCCCAGCCCAGGTTTATGAATCCCAAGCTGTAACTAGGGGGACAATATGCCCAATATTTAGGGCATGAAGAAAAAGGAAAAACTCATAGAGAATAGCATGAAAAATCTTCACAAAAACTCCTCTTCGTTCACACATTTCTCATTCTCAGATTTTTGGCTTCCCTTTTCCCCATTTCTCTATTTAAACTGCTGCTGACATCTATTTTCAAAAGATTTCATTTGTGTCAAGAATAATTGTGGGGCGGCGCCTGTGGCTCATCGAGTAGGGTGCCGGCCCCATATACCGAAGGTGGCGGGTTCAAACCTGGCCTCAGCCAAACTGCAGAAACAGAAAACTAGCTGGGCGTTGTGGCGGGCGCCTGTAGTCCCAGCTACTTGGGAGGCTGAGACAAGAGAATCGTCTAAGCCCAGGAGTTGGAGGTTGCTGTGAGCTGTGTGACACCACAGCACTCTACCGAGGGCAATAAAGTAAGACTCTGTCTCTACAAAAAAAAAATAATAATAATGATAAAATAATTGTGGATGGCACCTACCTAGTGGGTTTTGTTTTATAGGGAGGTATATCTCTCTAACTTTAGAGATAACACTGGGATTTGTGAAAAGGCAATATTTATTAAGAAGGATATCCCAAAGATGAAGAAGACAAAAGGTTTTTGCCTTTTTTGATAAAATGCCCAGATGAACATTAAAATTGTAAAATAACTAAACTTCTCTTTAGTAGGACATTTCATTGCTAATATTTCATTTTGTCATTTTATGAAATTTTTAATTATTCCTTCCATGCAGGTATTTCAATATTTTTAATTAATTACAAGTATAACTTTAAATTAACTATATGCAAAAACATAGTCCTAATTTCTGCTTAGGCTCTATTGCCAAAACTGCTATTAAAAAGCCCTTCCAGACCGGGCACAGTAGCTCATGCCTGTAATCCTAGCATTATGAAAGGCCGAGGTGGGTGGGTCACTTGAGCTCACAGGTTCAAGACCAGCCTGAGCAGAAGCGAGACCCTATCTCTACTAAAAATGAAAAATTGAGGCAAGAGGATCACTTGAGCCCAAGAGTTTGACGTTGCTGTGAGTTATGATGCCACAGCACTCCACTGAGGGCAACAAAGTGAGAGTTTGAATCAAAAAACCTGACCCCGGCCAACTGCAACAACAACAACAAAAGAATGAATAAATAAAGCCCTTCTAGTAAACTTGCCCTTAAGCTATAAATTCCAAAGATTTCTAGCCATATTGTATAACCTCTTATTAGAGATCTCAAGGGTCAAAAAGAAAATAATAAATTTGACACCCACCAATGAATTTGTCATACAAAATATTGTACCTTAAACATGACTTTTTTAGTGCTTAAGATTATACCCTGGGTGTACATTGGGTACTTACGAAATCTAACTTAACAGATAGGACACCACAATCCCATTAAGCTATAAAATAGCTTAACAAAGTACCCAGCTCAAGTTTAACAGAGTGGGATTTCTTTAACAGCAGAGATCTATATCATTCAATACTTGTTCCTCAAGTATCTACCTAAGTTCTGCAAAGTAAGTGGCTAAAGCACTATTGATAAGCAACATTCTCTTGTGTCATTTTTTTTCACTTAAGCTCTTTACCTAAAGCAAATAATTATAGAATTTCTTTCTCAAGTTTCTGTTACCAAGTAAAAGTTTCTCCACTACATAATAGCTTCTAAAGTGTCTCAGATCTCACTCTCTCCCTCTGTCTCTCTCTCTCTTTTTTTCTTTCAGACAGAATCTCACTTTGTCGACCTGGGCAGAGCACCATGGCATCATAGCTCACAGCAACCTCAAACTCTTGAGCTCAAGTCATTCTCTTGCCTCAGCCTCCTGACTAGCAGGGACTACAAGTCCCTACCACAACACCCAGCTATATGTGTATATATGTGTGTGTGTGTGTATTTTTTTTTTCAAGAGACAGAGTCTCGCTCTTGCTCAGGTTGGTCTGGAACTCTTGAGCTCAGGCAACCCACCCACCTCAGCCTCCCAGAATGCAGGATTACAGGCTGGTCTACTGTGCTGAAACTAAGGTATAATCTGGCAATCCCACTACTGGATGTATATCCAAAGGAAAGGCAATCAGTACATCAAAGAGACATCTGCACCCTCATCTTCATCGCAGTGTTATTCAATGGGTAAGAAAAGAGATCAACCTAAGTGTCCATCATTGGATGAATGGATAAAGAGAATGTGGTATACATACACAATGGAATACTAATCAGCCTTTTAAAATAAGGAAATCCTGTCATTTGTGACAACATAGATAAACCTAGACGTTATGTCAAGTGAAATAAGCCAGGCACAGGAAAACTAATACCACATGATCTCACTCGTATATGAAATCTAAAGAAGTTGATGTCAGAAACAGAGTCGGACGGTGGCTACTGAAGGCTGGGGCAGGGGGAGAGGGTGAAGGGCACAAAATTTCAGTTAGGAGAAATAAGCACAAGAGATCTATTATACAACATAGTGACTATAATTTTATTACAATGTGTTGTATTCTTGAAATTGCTGAGAGTAGATTTTAAGTATTCTCACCACAAAAAATGTATGTAAGGTAATATATGTTAATTAGGTCCAATTAGCCATTCCACAATGTACAGTTGACTCTAATAACATAGGTTTGAACTGCACAGGCCCACTCATATGTGGATTTTCTTCCACCTCTGCCACCCTTGCGACAGTAGCATCAATCCCTCCACTTCTCCTCCTCCTCAGCCTACTCAGTGTGAAGACAAGTAGAATGAAGAACTTCATGATGATCCACGTTCACTTAATAAATAATAAATGTATTTTTCTTCCTTATGATGTGTTTAATAACATTTTCTTTTCTCTACCTTTCTTTATTGTAAGAAGATAGTATATAAAACATATAACATATAAAGTATGTGTTAAGAGACTATTTATGTCATTGGTAAAGCTTTCCAGTCAACTATAGGCTATTAGCAGTTAAGCTTTTGGGAAATCAAAAGTGGTAGAATTCTACTTTTTGTTTAGTAGAATTTCTACATATTGAAGGTATATGAGAAAGATACAATTTGACTTTTATATTCATTATTTAAATATCATTTCATTGAACTCTTTTTAGTTCTAATTTTTTCCTTTGATTTTCCATGACATTACAAGTAAAAAATTATATTACCTATAAATTTTACCATCTAGTAATGTGTTTTATCCTCCTTTTTAACATATATATTTCCTATCTTGCATTGCCTAGAACATTCAAGTCAGTTTTGAATAAAAGCTATGATAAGGAGTAATTCTGGTGTTTACTGTTTAAAATGAAGGTGGCCAATGTTTCATGATGACTATCAAATTTTTATAAAATTCCCTGTAAGTATCTATCATAATGATGATCTGGTGGTATTTTTTTCATTATATTTAAAACTATAATGTAGTACGAGATTTTATGTAGCGCCTTTCTATATAAAATAAAGAGAATGTTGATAGTATTGCCTGATTCTTCATTTCAGGTTAGGGACTATCTAGTAAGCTGAATTTAGTAAGTCAGAGTGCCTGGTAGTAATTGTAGGCCTTCCTTTTCAGACATAATTGAAGAAATTTTTTATCTTCAGCTCATAGAAAGATCTAGTCTTAATGTTTACCAGATATGTAGGAATATGAATCTGGAATGTAGGCAAATATATTATGTGATTGAACCAGATAAGTTATGTCTTACTTAAAACAATGACATTCAGCAAATTTGAGTTAGAAATAAAGAGTAACTATAGAAGTCTAGAACTTTTTGATGAATGGCTTAATATCATCTAGCATAGGAGACATGAATTTTAGTTTTCAATCCATCATGTGCTGTGTCTGTTAAAGAAAGCAATACAATGTTGGACTCTACCTATTACTACTTATACAGTATTTAGATTGAAAGTGGTAGGCCTTCTACTTTTGGAGCTGATTTTATCAACCAAAGTATGACTTTAAGTTCTAAGAGCCTAGAATGTGTTTTATCCTACTTTCTAACATATATATTTCCTATCCTGCATTGCCTAGAACATTCAAGTCAGTTTTCAATAATATGTATGATAAGGAGTAATTCTGGTGTTTACTGCTTAAAATTAAGGTGGCCAATATTTCATGATGACTGTCAAAAGCTAGATGAGTTCTAAGATACAGAAAAACTGTATCTTAAGAAAATGTATAAAATAGTACTTGCCTGGACAGTACATGTACTAAAATTGGAACAATACAGAGAAGATTATCATGGCCCCTGTATAAGGATGATAAACAAAATCATGAAATGTTCCATATTTTTAAAAAAATAAATTATATGAAACGATATGTAGAAATCCTTGTTGGGCCTATAACATCGGTAGAAATATAATCAATTTGTCAAGTACAGCACAAAAGAAATGGCTAAGGAACAGCTGTATCAGATAAGGAAATGATACCAGATGGTATTATAATTTGGATCCACAGGAACAAATGAATTTAACTAGAAATTGTAAGTAAGAAATGTTATGAATTTACAATTGTTTTCCTTTCTTCTAGTATCACTAAAATATATAAAATTACTTAAAGTAATAATTATTACAGCAATGTTTTGTTGGGTTTGTAACACATATACATGTATATTGGTTTTTAATGTGCAATGCCTATTAATGTGTATGTGCTGCTGTAACAAATTACCACACACTGGGTGACTTAAGACACAATTTTTCTCCCAGTTCTGGAGGGGAGAAGTCCAAACTCAAGATGTTGGAGAGCTGCACTCTCTTCAGAGGCTCTAGGGAGATTCTATTCCTTGCCTCTTCCAGGTTCTGGTGGCTGTTGTTCCATTGGATGTGGACATATCTATATGTATACAAAAACATCAAAGGGGAGGAGAAATAAAGCTATCTAGAAGTAATGTCTAGTATCTCACTAGAATTAAATTAATATAAATCTGAAGTAGATACTGATAAGCTAGATGTATTTGGTAAGCTCAAGAGAATCCTTTGAGAAAACAACTCAAAGGGAAAATACATTTTAAAACTCATTAAAGTAATTACAGTATAATATTCTCAAATATTCACTTAATAAAAATAATTCAGTAACTAAAAGTATAGGAACAAAAGAGTATTAAGACCTATAGAAAAGAAAGAGGAAAATTACAGACATATATCCAAGTATATCAATGACAACATTATGTGAATGGATTAAACAATCTAATCAAAAGGGAGAATTTTCAGACTATATTCTTTTAAAGAAAATAGGACCCAACTATATATTATCTATAGGAGACCCTAGTAGATTGACAGAAAAGGATAAAAAACATTTTCTGCAAATACCAACCACTAGAAAGCCAGAATGGCTATTCTACTATCAGACAAAATAGACGATTTAACAAAAAAAGTTACTAGAAATAATGAAGGACACTTTATAAAGACAAATGGGTCAATTAAGAAGAAATGAACAACTATAAACCTATTTGCACCTAATAGGGGAGCCCCAAAATACATGGAGCAAAAACTGAAAAGGAAAGAAAATAGACAATTCAACAGTAATAGTTGGAGACTTTAGGATTTATTTCCAGTAATGGACAAAAACTAGGCAGAAGATCAAAAATGAAATGAAAAACTTGAACAATACTATAAACCAATCATACTTAAAGGACATCGGTCTTAGTTTTTCATCTTGTTATAACAAAATGCCATATGTTGTGAAGCTAATAAACAAGAAAAATTTATTTTTCATAGTTTTAGAGGTTGGGAAATTCATGATCAAGCAACAGCAATTCAGTCTCTGGTCAAGTCCTACTTGCTGGTTCATAGGTGGTACATTCTCACTGTATCTTCACATGGTGGAAGAGGCAAGGAAGCTCTGTGGGGCCTCTTTTTAATCCCACTTCCTCCTACCATCTCATTGGGAATTAGATTTCAACATATGAATTTGAGGGAGACACAAACATTCAGATCATAGCAATATCTATAGAACATTTACCTAAAAACAGCAGAATATAATTCTTCTCAATTACACATGGAACACTATCTGATAGACAAGTGATTTTTAACTGGTGTGCCATGAGAGGATCTTAGGTATATTGTGAAAACTTTTTAAGATCACTAATTAAATTATTTTTGGAAGAAGTGCAAAGCATAGTAAGTATAAAGATATTCTTTTTTTTTTAGTCAACATAATTTAAGTTTACTGCAGAAGTTTAACTATAGATTCAAGTGTGCCATGAGGTTGGAAAACACAATATGCTAAGCCATAAAACAAACCTCAGTAAATTTAAAAGGATTGATTTCATCTCCAATCACAGTGGAATGAAATTAGAAATCAATAACAAAAAAAGGTTGGAAAATTCACAAATGTGTGGGAATTAAACAGCACTTGCTAAAGGAACCAATGATGATTAAAAATTAAATCAACAGAAAGATTAGAAAATAACTTGGGATGAATAAGAAAGAAGACAACATATTAAAACTTATCAAATGGAGCTAAAGCAGTGCTGAGAGGGCACTTTATAGCTGTACATGACAACATTAAAAAAAAGAACAATTACAAATCAATAGCATAACCTTCCACCATTAGACATTGGAAAACTATGTCAATCAAGTTGATAAAAATATCTCAGATTGCATGTGAAGCCTGCACACTGTACCCCATGATTGAATTAATGTACACAGCTATGATTCAATAAAAATAAATAAATAAATAAATAAAAGCAAGATAAACTTAAGCAAAAGGAAGGAAATAGTTAGGATTAGAGCAGAAATTAATGAAACACT
>CAUYON010165078.1:0-65675 GCA_963573935.1 Arctocebus calabarensis
TTCCAAAAGGAACGTATTAGTGTGCATTCCCACCAGCAGTGTAGAAGTGTTCCCTTTTCTCCACATCCACGCCAACATCTCTGGTTTGGGGATTTTGTTATGTGGGCTAATCTTACTGGAGTTAGATGATATCTCAAGGTAGTTTTGATTTGCCTTTCTATGATGATTAAGGATGGTGAGCATTTTTTCATGTGTCTGAAGGCCATGCGCCTGTCTTCTTTAGAGAAGTTTCTCTTCAAATCTTTTGCCCATCCTTAGTCATGGAAGAAGCCCAAATGCCCATCGATCCACGAATGGATTAATAAAGTGCGGTACATGTATACCATGGAATATTACACAGCCTTAAAGAAAGATGGAGACTTTAACTCTTTCATGTTTACATGGATGGAGCTGGAACACATTCTTCTTAGCAAAGTATCTCAAGAATAGAATAAAAAGTATCCAATGTACTCAGCCATACTATGAAGCTAATTTATAGCTTTCATATGAAGGCTATAACCCAATTATGTGAATATGGGGAAAGGCGCAAGGGAGAGGAGGGGAGGGGGGAGGATGGGTGGAGAGAAGGTAAATGGTGGGATCACACTTATGGTGCATCTTAGCAGGGTACAGGTGAAACTTACTAAATGCAGAATACATATGTTTTCATACAATAACCAAGAAAATTCCATGAAGGTTATGTTGAACAGTTGGATGAAAATATATCATTTTGTATATGAAGCCAGCACATTGTACTCCATGACTGCACTAATGTGCACAGCTATGATTTAATTTAAAAAAAAAAAAGAAGAAACAGTGAAAATTAGAGGGGAAATACGCAGAAGATAGAAAAATCACAGAAAAAATCAACTAAACAAAATTTGCTTCTATAAAAAGATTTTTTAAAAAGACAAACATTTTATTTGGTCAAACTGATACAAAACATGAATAAATACAAGAGAGAGAAGACACATTACTGAAATCGGAAATGTGGCCTCACGTGTCTGTGTTCTGTGTGAATGAGTTTGTATAAAACCATGTTGCCCAGTGGACAGTCAATGTGCTTCTCATTCCTTTCTTCATTCAGAGGGAAGGGAGCACCTTGTAATTAGTGTTAGGACTGTTGTTTTTAATCCTGGTAGGAAACACTCTGTGTGCACAAACTGTGAAATTTAAGAAAAGTCTGCTCCAGGGTGTCCCAAAGGTCTCTCATAAAGTTGCCGCACGTGGAGAAAAATGGGGAGATTTTTACGAAGATGTGGCCAATGTGTAAAGAGTACACGTGTTCATAAATATTTTGCAAAATTCTGTAATAAATATTTTGTCAATAAAGGTATATTTAGCTATAATTTCCCCATTTTCTCCATGTATGGCGGCTCTATGGGCAAACCGTGGGGCAACCCTGTATTTCACAATTGAGAAAATTCAGTATCAGAGGGTCTTGTAACTAAGTGGCTGATTAGGAATTTAAATCCTTCCCAGAGTCTGAGTTTTAATTACTAGGATGTGATTGATTGATAGATAGATAGATAGATAGATAGATAGATAGATAGATAGATAGATAGATATAGATATATCACACTACTTTAAGTGGCAGGAAAAACCCTCTACCATATCATGTATAGACTATATTTTAACAGTTTATATGTTTTGATCATTTTTTGAAACTCTCACAGAGCCTGAGAGTAGAGACCTAATAAATGTTTTAAAAAGGGAAACAAACTTAAATTTTAAAAAAAATGTAAGAACAACTGACTTTATGAAACCCTTACAAAAGACCACAAGAAAATCTTACTGGTTTTTTTTCTGCTACTTTTACTTTATTGTCCCTTTTGATCCTACAGTTCAAGAGGGTTGGTGTCCTAAAACACATAAAAATATAGATATTTTACTTTCTATAGCAACAGTTTTATCATTTATAAATAATCAATAATATTTCCCTTTTAAATTCTTAAAAATATTTTACTAATTAAGATATTCACTTGGTCACTTAATGAAATTTTTTATTTCAAATGCGAATTTGTTAAGTTTTTACCAACAATATGACACTCTGAGATATGGAAATCAGTTGCTCTATCTCATAAACTTTTTTTTTTCCTATCTCATAAACTTTAATTGAAGAATAACTTAGTAGTTGACACAACCACGTGTTGGATTTGGAAAAAGCAGAATGCTCGTTTCCTGCTAGTAAATGGTCAACCACATTGGAAAATAGTTTGATTAAGTCAAATATACACCTATCGTATTACCCAGATATTCCAGTCCTGGCAAGGTACCCAAGAGCAAGTAAAATACATACCTGTATTCACAAAGAATATTTGCATCAATTTCATTAGTAACATCCCCCAAACTTCTTGGAGTGATGGAAATTTTCTGTATCGTGATTGAAATTGTAAGTATGAGAGTGTCAAAATTTGTCAAAATTTATCAAACTGTATACTTAAAATCAATACATTTTACAGTATGCAAATTATAACTTAATAAAGTGATTTTTTAAAAAAATTAATAAAAACTATGCAAATGTATTTAAGTAGAAATTTATTCAGAGCCAACACCATGATCAAGAAAACATATAGGAGGTGATATATTTATATCATAAATAAATTGAGGCAGATATAAAAGACAGCATTCATGTGATTTCTTTTCTTAGCAGAATTACCATCTTTGAAGTATTTTTCAAACCTGAATAATCTTGAATTTCTTCCTCTCTTTCTTTTTTAAAATCTAGAATGGTCAGTTGGAGTGTGTACGCTGGTTGGTGAGCGAAACGGAAGCCATTGCAGAATTGAGTTGTTCTAAGGATTTTCCAAGCCTTATTCATTATGCAGGTTGCTACGGCCAGGTATGAAGGAGCTTTTAAGTATCTTCACTTTGTATGACAGGTAATCTTCCTTCTTTTTTTTTGATTAGTCTATCAACATCCAAACATAAAAAATTCTCAACAATGTACCAAGAGTTATAACCATTTATATTCATCGTTGCATTTTTTTAAGCAAAATGACATAGTTTATTGAAAGATAGAAGAGATGGATAAAAGAAAGAGGGAGAACAGAACCTCTAGCAACAAAGGGGGAAGCCTAATATTGCAATTTTTGTAATGAAGAAACATTTTAAACATCCGAAATATCCCAAGATAGGATATGGGATAAATAGTGAACTGACATCTCTTGATAGAATGTTATGAGAAATTGTTCAGTATATCATATTAAATACAAATATACAATACAAAACTGTTCTTATAAAGTGGTAGTAACTTAGAATTTTGAAGAGAGAGAAAGAGAAATGGGAAATAAGACTAGAAAAAACTCACAACATGTTTATAATACTTATCACTCAGAGTGGAATTACAAATGACTTTTCTTTTCTATTTTTTTGGTTTTACTTTTCAGTATTTTCCAGATCTTCTACAATAAACACATGTAACATTTATTAAAAGGGCATGTTTTCTTGAACACAAAGTTACAAAGAAAATCTTCATAAGACATTAATCAGGCCTTACTCAGTTAAGGATGAGCAAGTCTGCTGAATAGCCGGCTCTCAGTTACAACCAAGTTCTACAGCAGGGAGTCCTGTTGTTAGTAATTGTTGTACACAGAGCACAATCCACTGTATGTAGTTTTAAAAAAATCACTACCTCCCTTTGAAAGGGATCAGTGTGAATCATCCTTTTTAAAAATCAGAACAACACAATTCCAACATCATCTTAAAAAATAGTAAAGTCAGTACTGTATTAAAATAAATTTGATCACATTCATTTGTGGCAAAGAAAATTGTTTTTTCATTTATATAAACATATTCTCTTTGGCTTCCAAACTTTCCCAGTAGAAGTAAGTTGTGGTGTTGTCAACAATAGATTATACTTTTTCAAATATGGCAATCTCAAATTCGAAAAATAGGCTTAAGAATATTATTACAATTTGGGGGAATCATGTCTGCTATGGTGACTTGAATTAGTATGTATATATTACACATAAACATAAAATGTTTCCTGTGTGTTCCAGGCACCACTCCACTAGTTTTTTGTACATTATCTGAGTTTTTTTCCCTCAAAACCTTATGAGTCTGGGTGTGGCGGCTCAAGCCTGTAATCCTAGCACTCTGGGTGGCCGAGGCAGGAGGATTATTTGAGCTCAGGAATCCGAGACCAGCCTGAGCAAGACCAAGACCTTGTCTCTATTAAAAACTGAAACTAGTAGATGAACACATGAGAGAAAAAAACAATTAAATTCAAGAAGGGAGGAGGGGAGGAGGGAAAGGAAAACCAGGAAGCTCACCCCTAACGGGTACCACGTAGGAGTAGGTGGCACACCTCCTAGGTAAAGGACTCAAATACAACTCAGACTTTTCCTAACAAAGGCAACTCGTGTAACCTAGTCATATGTATCCTGATATTAATCCAAAATGAAAATAAAAGACAAAAAGAAAAAGCATGCACCTGTAATATAAGCTATTTGGGAGGCTGGGGCAGGAGGATCACTTGAGCCCAGGAGTTTGAGGTTGCTGTGAGCTATGATGACACCACTGTACTCTACCTGGGTTGACAAAGTGAAACTTTGTCACAAAACACACACACACACAAAAAACCACAACTGTATAAGATTTTGTTTTTATTAATATCTCTTTTAAGTTAGAAAGTTAAATGACTTGCCCGTGGTCTATTGTCTAAGAAGAATGAGATGAGATTTTAACTCAGGTCCTCTGACTTTAGGGCCAGACACTTTTTTTGTCTCCATCTGTATAAATAATTTGTACAGAATGTTTATAGAGTCATTGATTTAACTGAAGAAGTCTTTTTTTTTTTCAATTTTATCTAACAATACGTTGTGCTATTAGGATTGCCTTATACAACTCATTAAAGAGATAAACAACCTTATTAAGTGTATGAAATAAAGACAGGTCAGATAGAACATTTAAAATTCATAAAAGCCGCTGTCTTTGAAATATTATAATTACTCTGTTTTCTTTGTGCATTGTTCTTACTAGTTCCTATCTGCAGTGTCCTAAAACCTACCAGTTCAAGTTCATAGGCATTATATAACAACTCCACTTTTTGCTTATACAGATGGTCCGCAACATAACCTTGGTTCAACTTACGATTTTTTTTTTTTTTTACTTTACAATGATGTGAAAGAAATACACACTCAGTAGAAATTGTACCTCAGGTTTTGAATTTTGATCATTTCCTGGGCTGGCAATAAGCAGTGTGTTCTCTCTTACGATGCTGGACTGGGCAGCCACCATGAGCCACCCCTCGCAGTCAGCCATGTGCTCATGAGGATGGACAACCAGTTCTTGACAGTGCCTTAAGTGCACTTTTAACATAACAGTATTTTCTACTTATGACCGGTTTATTGGGCCATAACATCTTTGTAAGTTGAGGAGCATCTCTACTGGCAAAAGGAGAAACAGAATTTTCAAATGACAAGAAGAATTCGGTCACTGCTAATCTTCATAGATCATTTTCAGTACAAAACAGAATTTTATTAAGTTGTGTGAATAATTGCTTCCCTGGTTTCCTTTGCTTCTAGAAAGCCTAACGAGCAGTTTCAGGTGTCGGCGGAAAGACTGCCTGTAATTTTGGCAGAGCTTGCCAAAGAAAAGGAGGAAAGGATTGCATGGTCCTTCTGAGACCCCAAGTAAATAACAGGGCTCTGGGCAGCCTTCGCCTTGGGAAACATTGCTTTATTTATACCAGCTTTGTTATTTAAATCTCACAGCAGGTTTCTCATAATTTTGAAACTATTGAGGCAGAAAAAAAAGAAAGTGCCCTTTCTGGGCCTGGCTGGGTAATAGTGTGGCAAACTTGGAAAATATGGAAATTAGTGACCTATTTGAAGAGCTGTGTCAAACATTTGCTTCATGCTAGGATCAAATATGCAGGTTATTATTTCAAGCTGATAAGCATTTCATGTGACCTAAAGTACAGCTTTGAGGGGGGCATTCCAGCAGCACCCTTAGGAGAACATCTTACCCAAATGGAAAATGTAGACGCCCGTTAGAACTAGGAATTCTGTCCGGCCACTTATGTAACAGATAACCTACGGAGATGCTGAACTTGGAACCATTACAAGGCTAATATTTTCCCAAGGAAGATTGTTATTGAACAGTTTTTTAATGGATTCAGCACATGCAAGTTTTTCTACATCAAGCAGGCACTTGAGTGTGTTCTGGTTTTGTTTCTTCAGTAAATACCTCTGGAAAAGACAGAACAGAGGAAAATTCCTCTCATGGTTTATTTTCATTGCCCTCTGCCCCTTATATAGATCTTAAAAGAATAGGCTCTATTTGACTCCCAATTTGTGTCCTTTTTCTTGTAAAAATTACCTTTAAAGACTCCAGTGCCACAGGGTAGCTGGCAGTTTTTAGTGGTCTCCTGGAGTGATAGATCTTTGGGTGATAAGAATTGATTTTCCTCATCTTGACACATGATCTCTCAAAGGGGGCAATTATTTCATTGCCTGATTGTACCTAGCAGAACCAGCCACAGGGAGGGTGGAGGTGGAAGCCTCAGAGAGACCCAAGGACCAAGCGGGGTGTCCTTGGATAGGCCTGCTCTGCTGTCCCTTGAGAAAGACATTGCTGGTATAACAATTGAGACAGAGCGGGGTTCAAGGCTCCCACCTGTGTCATTTGGGCTGTTCTATTCAAGCATGAAGGCTCAGCTTGTCTCGTCCAGCCTCTCGCAGCAAAGCCCCTTGCCCTCAGCTGCTGGGGGGGCTTCAGGCTCTTCTGCTCTGGTCATTGGCCTGGGGGGCTGTGTGCTGCTTTCTGTACCAAACATCAAATCGGTTACTCCTTTTGTTTCTGAATCATTCACATGGCTTTTGGTCAAGAGATTCTTTTGCAGAAGCAACCTGCATCACAGCATTGAACATTTGCTAAGAAGAGCCTCTGCCTGCATCGTGTATCTTCTCCATTTGAATGTTTGCCCTGATATGGGTTTTTTCAAAGAACATTTTTTGAAGAAGAAAATGCTCAGCAGTTCATAAGGATGGTCACGAGAGGCACACTGGTGGGAGGGGGTTTCCAGAGGAAAACCCTGCTCTGTGCTTTTCCGCAGCTTACTGTAAAAAGGAGAAATACGCCCCTGACTTTACTGTTCCACCATCAGGGAACAGGAATAAGAAAACAGGGCTGAGAGTTCTGCGACTACAGACAAAACAAAATAGACAAGTCCTTGATTCTCATGAGCTTCCACCTGCTCTCCAAATACTGAACTTGACACGGTGTAACTGACACAGAGCCCGCAAACCCTCACAGGACAGACGGCTAACCAGGAGTTTCCAGACTCCAGGGGCACAAAGGGAGCATGTCCTTTACAGAGTCAGCGGTCACAGGAGAAGGAGCAGTTGTGGATATTCATGCTCAGAAAACAGAATTACGAAGAACAACGGTTCCTAAGTGAAGCTTGATTTTAATCCTGTCCCTGCCACTTGCTAGTTCAATGGCCTTGGATGCTTTTCTTTTAAAAAAGGAAGAAAGTGAAAGAAAAGTCTTCCTGGACCTCAGTTTCTTTATCTATAAAATGGAGCTAATACAACCTTCCTCGCCTGGTTATCGGAAGACTAAGTAAGAAAAGCCACATGGCCCAGCACTTAATAGTCACTGGACAAATGCTGGCTGGCATTAACTATTGGATTTCTTCCAGTTTATTGTTTTTATTGCTGTCAGTATTATTCAGCTTTCTTATGTTACCATAAGTAACATAGAGGGTGGGCATAAAGTTCGTGTGTGATTTAAAATACTTGTCTGTATACAACTGTATTAGTTGTCTATTTTATGCACACGAATGTTATGGCCACCCTGTACAAAAGAAATTTGCCAAAGAATTGTGTAGGCCACAACCTTTTAAATCAATTCTTAGATGTACTTTTTCTTCACGGTTTACCATCTCTGGATTCTACATGCACCTTATACTAAATAACAGGAAATTATTGCTAGTCACTTTTCTTTTAAATACTTTAACATCTCAAACCCTGGAGTGAATCCGATGGCATATTAGATCTGATAATCTGTGGTCACAGACGAGGCTGCGTGCTTTAGAGCTCATAATTACACCACAAACTATAGAGATTTTACTGATACCAGCAATAAACCTGTGATAGACTTTACAATTACATTCCCATTAGACTTTGGCCCATCTCATAGGCTTCATGAATTAATTGCTTCAATGCAAGTTTTAAAGAACTTGCATTGCCCGTAGGAACACATAAAATACACCATTAAAACAAGTTACAAAAACAGCAGAAAATCCCTAGAAGAGGAAACTTGACGTGTTGGACATGTGGGTGGATGAATGACGTTCCGTGAACCAGAGATAATACAGAAGGGCCTCTCCATCCTAGTGACTGCAGTAGGTATTTACGGGGAAATGAAGATGTGAAGTTATAGTCTTCCTTTAACATTTTCCTGTAGACACCCACACCGAGGGAGAGGGGGTGGGAAAGAAAGAGGGAGACAGGGAGAAAGCACTCCCTGAGGACTAAGAGGGGAGGGGGACTTTGTATGTATCTCTAAAGGCCGCCTTAGGCAGAGAGAACAGCCACATGAGTTGTCTATATACAACTCTAATAGTTGTCTATTTCATGCACACGAATTTTATGGCCACCCCGTACAACAGAAATTTGCCAAAGAATTGTGTAGGCCACAACCTTTTTAATCAATTCTTAGATATACTTTTTCTTCACCTTTTACCATCTCTGGATTCTACACGCATCTTATACTAAATAACAGGAAATTATTGCTAGTCACTTTTAAAAAATATTTTAACATCTCAAAACCTGGAGTGATTAGCTCCTCATGAGTTATTTGTCAGATAGATCACTGTTTGAATTGTAGGATTGTGCATCTCCTCAGATGTGTTCTCCAAGTTAGAGCATAACTTCTCAGAAAGTGGAGGTGAAATACGCTTTTACCAAAACCAGGGATGCTAGCCATCTCCACCTCCATGTCAGAAATCATAAACGTTGGTTGTTAGAAGGCAGGGTGTCTGGGCAGCCAGTTGCTGTTGGTAGTACTTCTTTGCCTGGTAGGATGGGAGATTTTTGTTTCTGTATCGTATCTCAAGGGAAAGGCCACTTTCATATCTTTTTATTTTAAATTCTTATTCTTGTCCCATAGAGAATACAAAACTGGATTGGAGGTGCTGGGCAAAAGCCATTTTGTTTTGAAAAATCGAATAATGACTCTTTTTTTATGGAAGTCTTGCATATTGAACTGGGTAGAATCCTTAATTGCAAGGAAGAAGAGTTATCCATATCATCATAAGAAAAGAAAGCAGGTTGTTATAATAATACAGATTGAACTTGACTTAGAAAGTCCTTAGGAGCCAAGGCAACTCTTACCTCTCGCAGGCCTCGTGGGTCTTGTTCCAAGCCCCTGCAAAGTCCAAGGCCCTAGATTTTCCCCCAGTTTCTACAGTGGGAAAATTTCTAGTCTTATGAAATTTACTATTCCATTGCCTATAATTCCCTTACTAAAATCAAAACACTGTGATCTTAGTAAAGTGTGTATTTTATGCACATGAAATAGATATTCCCACCATAACATTTAAGTCAGTCTGAAATACAGTAGAACCTCCATAGCTGACCACCTCCTTACATGGACCACCTCCTTAAGTTGACCTAATTTTCATAGATTGGACTTGCCCTACACATACACATCAGGACTGTAGGCCCAGTTCCCTATGTTGACCACTTCTCTCTGTTAACCAGTTTGTTACAGTCCCCAGAGGGGTCAACTTAGAAAAGTTCTACTGTATATGGAAATACATCTGACAAGAAGGTACAGATAAACCATTTTTTTGCAGTTTTGGCCAGGGCCGGGTTTGAACCCACCACCTCCAGTACATGGGGCTGGTGCCCTACTCTTTGAGCCACAGGCACCGCCCCAAATAAACTATTTTAAAATATCTTAAACTCCTCTGAGATTTACTTTCTAAAGAAAGAATCCACCTGAATACAGTAGGTGCTGGAATAATATCATTTTGTTTAATGTCATTTCATCGTAACATTGATGAGAAAACAAAGATTCTTGCCTTGAATCTGTGTAGAGTTTTCACATTCTCCCCATGTCTATATGGGTTATCTTCCAGTACTTGAATTTTCTCTCACATTCCAAAGATGTACATGTTAGGTGAGTTGGCAAGTCTACATGGTCCCAGTGTGAGTGAGCAGGTGGCCTGTTTGTGAGTGCACCCCACAATGGAATGAGTGCACCCACAATGGGATGAGTGCACCCACAATGGGATGGCCCCAGTCCACAATTGGTTCTGCCCTGTGCCCTGAGCTGCTGGGTTGAGTTCTGACCAAACTACAACAATTAGGTAAATATCTTACTTGTCTTTATTAACCTTTCTTAGCTCTTTATGTAGCCGACATTTATTTCATTGTTTAATATTACAAGTGTTTGGTCTTTATTTAAATATTCAATGGTGTTCTTGTGACCAGAAATGTGCCATAGGAACTTAACTCTTATTTATATCAATGAGCCTTTGGTCAAACTGGTTTTGTTATATGTCATTTTCACCTAAAGTCACAGTTCTCAAGAACATGAGGATGGCACTAAGTGAGCACTTATTGTATACCATTGTCCTCTCTGTCAGTTTTCTGATTTATAAAATAAGGTATTTGAATTGGATAATTCCCTAAAATGTCTCCAGTTCCAAGATGCCATAATTTAATAAAATGGAACAAACCAGGTCCCCATAAGTTCCAGAATGACCCCCTGAGGAAGATTTATTCCACATGTGGTAGGGCCATCTATTCTCAGCAGCCTGCCCTTGGGTGGTTTCCATATGTCTTAGGCCTTAACCTCAAACTGCTTGGTTATGTCTAATATCCTAAGATACTCCCACTCACCTAGATTTTTAGAGTTAGGATCATGGAGGCTGGGTGCGGTGGCTCGTGCTTGTAATCCCAGACCTTTAGGATTTGCTTAGCCTAGGAGTTCAGAACCAGCCTGGGCAACATACCGAGACCTCATCTCTACCAAAAAAGAAAAAAAAAAAAAAGGAAAGAAAGAAAGAAAACCACTCACATTGTATAATCATCTCTCTCTAAGTAAAAGTAATTCAGTATGTTTTCCCTACCTAACTAAAAAAAAAAAAAAATCAAAGAAAGTGGCTTTACCACATGGTACAAAAACATCACTGCTGTGATCCAAATATCAGCTCCAACTTTCCCCAGGTTTATCTCTGAAGAACAAAGTTGAGCATATCAAGATATCTTTATCCAACTTCTGACTCCCAGCCCTGGCCTCCAGGCTCTACTCCGCCACTTTCGCTAGGGACACTCAAGGGCTTCGTTTCCTACAGAGTCCGTCTACTTTTGCAGCCAACACTCACCCTGCTTTCCTGGGTGCATTAGGGGCGGGTTGTGGCATTGATTACACTTTTCTCTTCTTGCTCTTCAAGGGTCTTACTCCTTGCTTGCTCACTTGGGAAAAGTGTAGTGCAAATGTTCAGTCTGACCCTGATGTGTCAGATACTTCATAAACAGCACCCCGTCGTCTCCCCTACCCCTCCCCCCACATAAGAGGGGAAACATTAAAGGAGCTGGCTGTTTTTCCCCAACATTCCTTCAGCAGATTAGTTGGCATGTTCAGAAGATGAAGGCAAATTTAATCCAGAAAAGTATAAAAGTTCATGACCAGTCTGAGCAAATAACTAGGGGAAAAAATTCTTTAAAAGGCTAACAAGAAAGAAGTTCAAGGCTATTTCAAACACATGATCATCTTTTTAAATGTCAAATTCCACCCACTAAACTTCATACTGTTGTTTTTACCACCTTCACTTTTTTTAACTTTATGTTTAATTCTTCTGTTTTAAAACAGTGAAATCCCATCCCCCTGCTTTCTCCAAAGGCCAAGCATAACATGAAAATACCACAAGACACTCAGTGGGCAAAATGCAAACAGATTATGACAAAACATACTGACTGTTCTATGTCTTTGCTTTTGAAAGGTTTGTGTTCAGAGCTTTTGGTTCCCTTCCTTCAAAATGAAGGAAGATAAAGCTTTACCTTTAAAATAATAGCAACCTTTTGGCGGGGCGCCATGGCTCACACTTATAATCCTAGCACTCTGGGAGGCCGAGGCAGATGGATTGCTCGAGCTCATGAGTTCGAGACCAACCTGAGCAAAAAGAGACAGCCTGTCTCTACTACAAATAAAAAAACTGAGGCAAGAAGATCACTTGAGCCTAAAAGTTGGTGGTCGCTGTAAACTGTGACGCCATGGCACTCTACCCAGGGCAACAGGGGACTGTCTCAAAACAACAACAACAACAACAAAAATTTGGTCATAAAAATTAAGAGGGTCCTGGCTCAGCGCCTGTGGTTCACCAGGCTAAGGTGCCAGCCACGTACACCTGAGCTGGTGGGTTCGAATCCAGTCTGGGCCCACCAAACAACAATGACGACTGCAACAAAAAAAAAAAAAGAAAATTAAGAGGGTCCTGATTTTATTATCTTATACTTGGTGACATAAAGCATTGCCTACTTTCGTAAGCCTGATGATTGCAGGAGGCATAGAATTGGGAAGGCAATCCCTTAAGTTTAATTATAAACTCAAAAGTAGAAGCTAGTTATCTCAATAGTCTATGATTTAATAATAATATTCTTGAAGCCTACAGGCAGTATAACACAGTAGCAAAAACACAACTTTGGGAGCCTTAGACCTTGATGAGACTTAAAAGGCCTTGATTCTCATCCCAACTTTGGATCTATCTAGCTGTGAGACTTTGAGGAAACACTCACACTTTCTGTGAATTTATATTCCAACTGTAGAATAAATAAAACAAGATCATTCTTGCAACTTTCTGCACTTAAAATCCTCTATGGTCCTTTTTGGTTCATTTCAAAGACTCGTGGATGTTCAGTTCATACTAAGTGGGAATTTTCTCTTCCTACAGGAAGCTTGGCTTTAGATAAAGTTTCACACGTTAGAGTTTTGCTTTCCTCTGCTTTTATATTTGACTTCTCTGCCTGATACTCCATTAATTCCAACTATGTTTGTGTTTGTAGGAAAAGATTCTCCTGTGGCTTCTTCAGTTTATGCAGGAACAGGGCATCTCGCTGGATGAAGTTGACCAGGATGGCAACAGCGCTGTTCACGTAGCCTCTCAGCATGGCTACCTTGGGTGCATACAGGTGCGAGGGGTCACTGCCAGGGACCCTGCCACTCTCCTGCCACTTTGTGGACACAATTGAGTGTATCCAGTAATTAAACAAAAAGTTTTGTTTACTCGGAGAATTTCTGGATTAAATCGCCTTTTATATTATAGTAGACAATAAAAAAATTAAATTGATATATTTGTTTAGCTAGAAATCCACCGTGTAAGCATAAATAGCTCTAAGAGTTTCTTAAAGGTCCGAGAGTGTTGAAATATCTGGAAGACATGGTGGGCTAAAAACTCATGCTCCCTAAACCCTACTCTAAAGTTCCACTGCTGAAGACAATAGACATAAAATACCCCATGTTCTCAAGACGCCAGGGAAACCACACTGACACAGACGTCTCTCAGTCTGTCATGTGGCAGGCCCTTTGTGCCCTCATGAGCACATCTCTCCTTCCTAGGGACATGAGAAAAGGGCAGATTTTTCAGGAACAGATTAGGAGAGTTGTTCATAGCAGGGAGTGGTAGGCTAGAGAAAGAATGCTATGGCTTCGCCCTTTTTTATAGTAGAACTGAGTTTCTCAAGTACATTCAGAACAGCTAAGAATTGGCTAGGGTGGTAAGGCCTAGCTAATGATCCTCTCAGCCCTTGAGCGAGACAGCCAGGGCCTTGGTTGGCCAACTGCTCCACCCAACAGCCTCAAGTAGCCTCATCCTTTTAGCCCAATACATCTTCCAGAATTATCATTTCCAGGGTATGTAATGATATAAACAGTTGGGGAAGACAGCCACAGGAAAGGGGAGGGAGGCTTGTCTCCCCACTCTAAGTCACAAGAGGGCTTCTAACAGAGTGTGGGGCTTCTGTAGGAGAGGAAGTGGCATCACCTGCCTCCCCCAAATGCAGGGCTGCCCAACAGTGAGTGAAACCCAGTGCTGCCATCAGAGCAGCGCATGGTGGGAAAGCCTAATGGAGTGGGCTGCAGAAGTTTGGGGTACATGTGGACATCAAAACCAAATAGACCTTTTCATCTAGAAAATAGCAAAGGCTTCAGCATGACAGCAGAGAGAGAGGACAGCTGACGGGAGAGAAGCAGGTAGAAGAAGCCAGGCAGTGTCAGGAGAGGAGAGGATTTGAACTGGACACTAAGTGGAAACTTGGATTTTGCCAGGAATTTTATTTCCAAACATAAATCCTAATCACTAGAATCAGATTAATTCATTCTTATTTATTTATTTATTTATTTTACAGTTTTTGGCCAGGCTGGGTTTGAACCCACTACCTCCAGCTTTTAGGGCCAGTACCCTACTCCTTTGAGCCACAGGCACTGCCCCAAATCCATTCTTATAATTGAAAATGATCCAACATCTGTGGATTTGTTCCCATATGTACCTGAGGTATAGGAAAGGGAAATTGACAACATGTGGTTGAGGGTCATGTTTAAAGAAAATATACTTACCCCCACAAGTTGATACAGTTCAAAATGTGTGTATAACACGTGACATATGACATATTTTCCATCTCTGAGAGAGCAGCACTCTTTGTGGCCACGTATAATGTGTTTTCCTGGGTGGCAAACTCAGTGCGCTCATTTATGTAAGACAACAGGTCTTTGCTGACGTTCTGCTGAGTGCAAGATAGACCATCCAAAACACAAAACTGGGCAGAGGGGACAGTTGCTCAGGAAGGTAGAGAGGACTTAGGAAATGACGGGAGGATATATGGGAGACAGTTTAAAAGGCCAGAGATTAATAAAAAGAGAAAGTAGATGTGCCTGCAGAAAACTCTCCAGTGCCTAGTCTGCAAAACAACTCTTTGGAGAGCTAACTACATAGAAATAGTCCCAGTATCTGAAAGTTTTCCTATTATATTGGTGAGGCGTGCCCCTCCTAATTTAAGGCACCAAGTTTTAAGAGGAATCATAAGAAATTAGAGAGTACATAAAGGATAGAAATCTAAATTCTTCACGTAATCTGCAGAAAGATTAAAGAAATAGCATGTTTTTTTGTGGAGGAGCGCTAATATTTAATAGTCTTGAAATAAACCTTTTATTGGCTACTAAATAACTGAAAGCCAAAGAAAACCAGCTGGTATCACTAATTCTCTTTGAGATTTTCATTGTTTTTCTTTTTATTGTGTGAAGAAAGACCATTTGCCCTTCCAGGGTGTTCATCACTCCTCTTTACACAAATGATATTTTTGGCACCAGATACCATGGATGTGGAAACTTGGACAATCTTGGAAGAGGTCTATCTGCTGGGTGTGAGATTTAAAAAAAAAAAAAAAGATCAATTTTTTAAAAGATCATAAGAGACTGAGAGTGAACGAGGGATCCTCTGAGACGAGGAGAGGGCTAAGCAAGGAAAACAGTGGGAAGAAAACTGCAGAGGTCAAAGTCAAGGGGGAGTCATACCAGTGTGTGTTTATATTGCATCTCTCTGAGAACTACAAGAGCCCAGTGCAGACGGGGTCTCTGCGACACTCTTGTGAGATAGGTGGCAGTGACCTTATGGTGAATTGACCTTGCATGGGGAGTGATCATAAACAAATGGGCAATGAAGCTTCTTAACAACCTCTGAGTCATCGAAGAACTTAAATACTATGAACGTTGCTGGTAGGGAAAAGTACCACCCCCTTCCAAAATAAATCCAGAGGTTTGTAATCTCATTGTAATATTGTCAAAGCTTAGATCAGATTGTGGCATTTGATGACGATAGACATAACAACTTTGGGTGGAATCTAATGACAGCACTGTAAAAACACAAAACAAGTGGACTGGGCTTTCTTTTTTAATGATTGATTTCAACCCTGCTTCATCAGATCTCTTTCTTCTCTTCTAATGATAGAGAAGAAAGATTGGCCAGACTCTGTAATGTTCTGCTTGCTTAGTATGACTATTAAAATTTACTCCAAACCAGTTTAAAATCTCAAAGTTTATTTCAGATTCAGAGCATTTTCCTTCCAACCCAGGTTAAGAGTCAAGGTTCACGAGACTCAGAATGGGCAGTGAGGCATGACAGACTTTGATTCACTTTCACTCCTATTCCCTAATCTCTTCTGGGTTGTAGTCAGGGATAAAGAGGAGGTGTGAAGAGAGAAAGTCAAATGCCTCTTTGCATAACTGGGAAAGGCATGGCACTTTCACCGATCCCAACCCTGTCTGTGGCCACTGATGTCCTCTGGGGCAACCTTCAGGTGCTGCCTCGCTGGTGGGAGCTATGAGGAAGGTCTGCAGAGTGCCCTGTGGGGCCTCCGCACTGCTACCTGGCGTGGGAGATCTGGCCCAGCTTTACCTCCTCCCCAGAGAGCTCCCTCTGCCTGCGGTGCCCACTACCACCTACTGCTAGAGACCCCTGTCTTGGTTAGTGGTCTGGTAACAAGCTCACGCCAAACTTCCTTCTACAACATCTGTTCAATTCAAATCCATAGACACCCTTTTGCCATGATGCATGATGGGAGTAGGGGAGCTGCTTCCCAGCCTCTCTGCTGTCTTCCGTGACACTTTTCTCTGTTGTTCTTCCTCCTGGTCTATAAGGCTCAGCAACAGATCGGCCAGTATCATTCCAAAACTACTGACCAGAGCCCAGCCCAATAGGAACAGCTGAAATTCTCCTCTCCCTGTAAAGAGGCGTCCCCAGCTTTTTGAATCATTTCCTTTGAATCAACCATCAAAAGGATCAAAACACCTCCCATGAAGTCCACACCACATGTGTCATAAGGAAAAGGCCTCTGTAGACAGCAGGGCCTCCTGTGCCTCCAGGCTTTTTAGAGGGATTAATTCTGCTACACGTTTGTAGATCTGAAGGGAGGTGTCAGATAGCAACTTCCACTACGCCCCTAGGGGCTCTCTTTGTATCAGAGACAAAGGACACCGCGGGCTCTGATAACTGGTTTTGGAATCACAGGAAAAGTCCTCCTCAAGAATCTGTTACGGTCATTTAAAAATAACATTTAGAGGGAGGTCCCAGTGCAACGGCAATGACACATCTCCATGTTTTCTGACAGACCTTGGTTGAATATGGAGCAAACGTCACCATGCAGAACCACGCCGGGGAAAAGCCCTCCCAGAGCGCCGAGCGGCAAGGTCACACCCTGTGCTCCAGGTACCTGGTGGTGGTGGAGACCTGCATGTCCCTGGCCTCGCAGGTGGTGAAGTTAACCAAGCAGCTAAAGGAGTAAGTAGCCTGTGGTTTCCGTGAGAACAAAGTCTGACTTCTTTTTTTTTTTTTTTTAATTGAAAATCCATAGTTTATTCAGATTTCCTTAGTTTTTTTTTTTTTATAATTTTATTGAATCATAATTCTGTACATTGGTGCAATCATAGGGCATGATTCATATACATTCAGAAATGTTTTCATCGTACGATGAAAGTCTGACTTCTTATTGTTGTGCTCAGGTTCAGCCAAGGGTGGTGGTAAGCTGCCTTCCATTCATTTGAACGGGGAATTCTTGTGAGGCTTGACAATTAAGTTCTCTAGCTCATCTAGAAAAATCACTATATCCTTCACGGCTGCATGTAGCCATGGTCACCAGATGACCAACGGGAGTACTTCAAAGGTGATATTCAGCCAAGAAGCATGGACATGAATTCATGAACTTTTCTAGGATGAATTCATGAACTTAATTTCATTCTAGAGAAAGAGTTCCAAAATTGCTTTGAAGGGTGGACTAGACCCTGGGGTCATTGCATTGCTTCCCCAAGGGAATATCTCAAAGGTGACTGTAGTATGAGGTATGTAGCACTTTTTCTAGGATAAGTTCGCAAACTTCATTGCCTGAACTTGTATGCTGTGAAGCCTGTGGAAAATAGTAGTACAGTTGTTAGAAACCAATGCAAAGATAGTGTTGTCTTTAGAGGCAGAAAAATTAGTCCTGTCTCAACTTTATGACGAAGGTTCCATCGAATGACTTTTTAACCTTGATGAGGATGTTGAACAGGTGGTGGCAGATTTGTTGACAAAGGCTTGCTCTTTAGCAGACACAGCAAGAGAAAAAGCTTCCAACTTTAGAGACTGTGGCTCTAAGATTCCACTGAAACACTCTGCAGGCAGAGCACCCGTGCCTGCGCATGTGTGTGCCCGCTACAGGGCGGTAAGCTCTCTCGCTGCATTGTTGGGGTCTCACGGTGTGACCGAAGGCACCCAGCTCTACCAGATTGACCCATCGGGTGTGCCCTTCAGTTATTGGGACTGTGCCATTCACCAAGCCAGGGAAGCTGTGAAGACAAACCAGAAAGCTTCTGAAAAAGAAATGACCTGCTGTGATATTGTCAAAGAAGTGGCAAAAATGATGCACGTGATACCTGAGGAAGTTAAAGATAAAGTTTCTGAACGAAAACTCAGCTGAGCTGGTGAATTCACTAAGAGACTTGGAGCTTTTCTAAATGATACAAGAGCAGAAGCAGAGAGAAATATACTAAGGAATCTTTGAAGGAGGATGAGTCAGACGGTAATATGTAACCATTGACTCCAGTATCTATTCTATTTTAAATTTCTACTACAGTCCCATGTAACTCTAGCCCTGTGATTTAGACAAAGGACACTGACCAATGTTCATTAAATTTTATCTTGTAAAAAAAAAAACAAAAAAACAGAAAAAATTCATCAGGTGATTCATGAACCCTCTAATATAAAAATAGTGTTCGGTCAGCCTGAAGTTATTTAAAACACTCTATGACTAACTGAAGTCAGTTGTTTTCTTGATAAGATTACAAGTTCTGCAGTGCCTTTCTGGATGTCAAGGAGGTATTTCTGAGAGATCATCATGATATTCTTGGAGAAAGAGGGGCCGATGGGAGTTCATCAAGTTGGCCTCTAGTAAGCTGAAGGATTCGGAATTTGACACCTGCCTGAGGGGACCAATGAGAGTACGCCATGTAAATTACAGCTGCCACATTGGGGAGGATTCCTAAAAAAATTGGAATCAGTATTCAAAGTAATGTTTACATATTAGGAAAAGAAATCTTAAAAATTAAGTTTTAGAGGGAAAATATAAAGTCTTCATGTTATATGTGTGTGTGTGTGTGTGCATATGTGTCTAAATACAGCTCATTTGAAAAAGCCTAGGGTGGGTAAAAGACCTGAAGTAATTATAATTCATGCAACAAGATAATAAGGCCTCGGTCTCTTGGTCTCTTCTCTAAGTTTGGAGAAACCTCTGTTATCTCTTTCCCACTCTCTTACCTTAGAACTACAAGTCTCTGGGCCCGTCTATGTCTTCCCCCTGCCAATACCTACAACAACCTTTTTAATGAGTTTAGACTTTCACTAGAAAAAATAATTTAAAATTTAAAACTTAAAAAATAAATGGGTTACTACCAAGCTGCCCAGTTATACAAAACTTCTCCAGGTAAAATGAACTAGGTGAGCTTAAAAGATCTCAGTATAACTGAAGGAAAAAATGCACATAAATTAATAACTAAACTCAGTAAATTATCTTTCCACAGTGAACATACTTGTGCAGGTACCGTTATGTACATGTATAGATATTTCTAAAAGTAAATTCCTATAACAAAAGTCATATGTATTTAAAACATGGATAGATGTAAATTAACATCTCTCCAAAAATTCTGTACCAAAGTCCAGTCCTTCTAGTAATATATGGATATATTCATAAAGAGGAGCTTTAAAATGATCCAATAGAATGTGTCTTCTAAAGCTTAACGCTCAGAGAAAAGGCAACAAAACATTTTCCTCAGTCTCCATAAGCATGAATTCTGAAAAATATTATTGAGCTACAGTAGCTGTTTTGTTGGTGAACCGTTCAAGGTCAGGGTCTTGACCTCTCTCTCCCTTAATGATCCTGGGACAAAGTACACATATGTGCTAATAGACAGCATTCCTGCAGGTGCCTCCAAAGCAGAATGACAGGATGAAATGTGAGGCCATGCACAGTGGCTCAGACCTGCAATCTCAGCACTTTGGGAGACCGAGGCAGGAGGATCACTTGAAGCCAGGAGCTCAAGAACAGCCTGGACAATATAGCAAGTTCTTACCTCTAAAAAAAGAAATTTAATGTGATTTTTAAAAATTCAAACAGTTTAGGCTCAGCGCCTGTGGCTCAGAGGGCTGAGGCGCCAGCCACGTACAACTGAGCTGACAGGTTCGAATCTAGCCCGGGTCCGCCAAACAACAATGACAGCTGCAACCAAAAAATGGCCGGGTGTTGTGGCGGGCACCTGTAGTCCCAGCTACTTGGAGGCGGAGGCAGGTGACTCGCTTGAGCCAAGGAATTGGTGGTTGCTGTGAGATGTGATGCCACAGCACTCTATCCAGGGTGACAGCTTGAGGCTCTGTCTCAAAAAAAAAAAAAAAAAAAAATTCAAACAGTTTAGAAACAGTAAGTAACATTGTGGAATGCATCCTTCATATGTATATATATGTATATATATATATACACACACACACACACAGAGCGGCCACAAAGTTCATGTGCAATTTAAAATAGACAGCTATTTTAGTAGGGAAGTGTATGTATATGAACTTTTTGGTCACATTGCACAGTGTGTGTGTATATTGTATATGTGTGCACGTATACATATATATGTATATATATTATATATATGGCTGTTTTTTTTAAAAATGAGTTTATAGAGGCTTCTCAATTTATGATAGGATTATGTTCTGGTAACCTCATTGTCCTAAATATCATAAATCAAAAATACATTTAATGCACCAAACCTACCAAACGTCATAGCCTGCTGTAGCCTGGTCTACATTAAGCATGCACAGAAAAGTTACATTAGCCTATAGTTAGGCAAAAGCATCTAACACAAAGCCTGTTTTACCATGATGATAATAAAGTATTGAATACTACATATCTTATGCAATTTATTGAATACTGAAAGTGAAACGTAGAATGCTTGTGAGCACTTGAAATATAATTTCTACTGACAGTATATCTCTCTCACACCATTGTAAAGCCAAAAAACGTCATTAAGTTAAACCATTGTAAGTAGGGGACTATATGTATACTACACATAGTATTTTGTAATTTCCTTTTTTTTTTTTTGTAGTTTTTGGCCGGGGTTGGGTTTGAACCCAACACCTCCAGCATATGGGACTGGCGCCCTAATTTGAAGAAAGTAAAGTATTCTTTATATACACCTTGTAGATATATTTACATATGTAAAAGTATACTTTCTATATGTATAGACATGTATTATGTAAACACTTTCTTTGTCAATAGATATTCAAATATGTTATCATTTTTGATAATGTAGTATCATTCTAGAAATCATTATAGAAATATTACAATTTGATTACACTGACTTAATTGATAAGGATTTGGGTTCCTTACAGTTTTTCACTAATACTACATATTAACAAAACACATTGGGGGTCCTTTTGATTGTGTCCTTAGGAAAATTTCTGAACTATAAGGATGAAGATTATGCCTGCTTTGAAGCTTTGGAATTCATTATAACTTACTGTAAATTATTATCAACAAATTATACACCTCCAAATTTATAGTAATACTATGTATCGGAGAGCTTATGTGTTCTGATTATGTTCCCCAGGCAGACAGTAGAGCGTGTCACTCTGCAGAACCAACTTCAACAACTCCTAGAAGCCCAGAAATCAGAGGGCAAATCACTCCCTGCTTCACCCAGGTAACACCAGGCATATTAATGTTTAGAATTCTTAAGTGTCTTAAATCTCTGAACCTTCTTTTGGATTTCCCTTAATATCCAAAAGAGGATGACAGCAGAAAACATTTTATTCTTGTAAAAAGAATATCAATGGGAAGGCACCATGAGTAGCGCCATGGCCGTAGGCGCTGAGGGCCTGGACTCATCACTGACTCTGCTATTTCTTTGTCCCACCACTTTAAACAAGTCACTTACTCTTCTGTGTCTTTTGATTCTTCATCTATGACATGGGAAAAAGGATATGTAACTTGGTAACGTTGTTAAAAATGGAATTAGTTTTGGGCAGCACCTGTGGCTCAGTGAGTAGGGTGCCGGCCCCATATACTGAGGCTGATGAGTTCAAACCCAGCCCCAGCCAAACTGCAACAAAAAAAGCCAGGCGTCGTGGTGAGCACCTGTGGTCCCAGCTACTTGGGAGGCTGAGGCAAGAGAATCGCCAAGAGGTGGAGGTTGTTGTGAGCTGTGATGCCACAGCACTCTACCAAGGGCGACAAAAAAAAAAAAATGGAATTAATTTTAAAAATTCATCCAAAATTGATATGGAAAACAATAGACTTGGCAGTCACAATAGTAAATAATGTAAGATCTAAGTCATGCTATATACTTGAGATGTGGCTGCTATTGTGGAATATTTGCACATGGCTTTGAAAAGATGTTCGATGATTATTCTTATCCCATTCTTAATTATTTGTAAATTAGGAACAGCAGTAAAGGCTATGCAGTGACTTTTGCTGAGTCTTCTTACTGCAATAGGAAATCATCTCACATGTTCCTAATCCTCTTTTCAGTTCACCATCCTCACCTGCTTCCAGAAAGTCCCAGTGGAAATCGCTGGATACAGATGACGAGTCCATAGCCAAAAACAAAGCAGGAGTCCAAGAAGGGCTTCATGTTCTTGGAAGCCTGGCAGCATCCAGCCGGGCCAGGGCCAGAGTGAAAGATGAAGATTCTGATAAAATCCTACGCCAGTTACTGGGAAAAGAAATCTCTGAGAATGTCTGTACCCAGGAAAAGTTGTCTTTGGAATTCCAGGATGTTCAGGCTTCCTCCAGAAATTTGAAAAAGATCCCTCTGGAAAAGAGGGAACTGAAGTTAGCCAGGCTGAGGCAGCTAATGCAGAGGTCACTAAGCGAGTCGGACACGGACTCCAACAACTCTGAGGACCCCAGGAACACCCCTGTGAGGAAGGCCGACAGGCCCCGGCCGCAGCCCATTGTAGAAAGCGTGGAGGGTCTGGACAGCGCGGAGAGCTTACACTTGATGATAAAGAAACACACCTTGACAGCAGGACGTAGGTTTCCTTTCGGTATCAAAGCCTCCAAATCCCTGGATGGCCATAGCCCGTCTCCCACCTCAGAGAGCAGTGAACCAGACTTGGAACCCCAATATGGAGGCATGGGGAGCACTCCTCCAAACCAGTCCTCTGGAGACCCCACTCAGACCAGCCCTGACAGCGCCACCGCCCAGAAAATTGCCACGAGTCCCAAGAGTGCCCTCAAGTCTCCATCATCCAAGCGCAGGACGTCTCAGAACTTAAAGCTCAGAGTTACCTTTGAGGAGCCCGTGGTGCAAATGGAGCAAACTAGCCTTGAACTGAGTGGAGAAAAAGATAAAGAAAGGGGCAGGATCCTCCATCGGGCCTCCGCAAGTGGTGAATCAGGGGATCAACTGAAAAGGCCCTTTGGAACCTTTCGATCCATCATGGAGACGCTGAGTGGCAACCAGAACAATAACAATAATTACCAGGCAGCCGGCCCACTGAAGATCACTACCCTGCCTTTAACCTCACTTGGAAGGAAGACGACAGACGTCAAGGGAAACCCTGCGAGTTCTGCTAGCAAAGGAAAGAATAAGGCAGTGAGTGCTATTCGGAAATACCCTTTCCCTTCCCTTGAATTGGTCATGTTGTTCCTAACATTACAGATTGCTGACCTGTGCCACCCTGAGGGAATCCCCAGAAAGACTCCCAAGGGATTGACAGAAAGGCAAATTCATGTTTTTCTTATGGTATGTCATGTTACAAGATAGATTCCTTGCTCTTCTTTTGGAAATTGCTATAACAGAGAAGGGTAAATAAATCACAGGAGATTATATTCTGGTCCCTAAATTTCCCTAAATAGCTTAATTCTTGGCTGTTAGGGATCCTAGACTGGGAGGCGTGTCTATAAGACGAAACTACCAATCAATGCAAAATAAAGTCTTGCACTGGCCTAGATTCTGTCTTAGGAAGAGTTTGTTCTCTTCATGTGACTGGAGAGTTTATTCTTAGGCCCAAATTAAAAAGCACATGAATAGAAACTCTATTTCTAATGACTTAACTACTCAACTTTGGAAGGACCTTTGAAATGAAGATGCGGCAGGGACCTCCACATAGGCGTTTTATCACCCAGGCCCCTACATGCTGATTGGAGCATGTAGGAGTCTGGAGTGCTTATCAGTCCACAGGGGATGGCAGAGTGTGCCGTGAACTCCATTTTGGATTTGTCTTTATTGGAAAGTCATGTGCTATATAGGAACATCTTTGTAGACAGCATTTTATGCATGCTCTGTGCTTGCCATACCATTAAAAGATGGTATGGGAGCCAAAATGTAAAACTCCCTGTGAAATGGAATGACTCAGATCATCTACCACGCTGTCCACATAAGCCACCCAGGGGGCGTAAGTGGCTTCATCACTTGCCATTGCGCAATAATGGTAAAATCCCATTACAATGATGTCTAAGAACTGTCCGCATTCTCTTACCAATGTCCACGTCAAGTTTTAGGGAGTATTTCTCTAGTTAGCCAAACACCAATTTTATTTTTTTATTTTTTTTATTGTCTTTATTATTAAATCATAGCTGTGTACAATAGTGCAATCAAGGGGTACCATGTGCTGGTTTCATATATAATCTTAACTATTCAAACACCAATTTTTAAATTATACATGGATTTTTCTCTATGAATCGTCCTTGTTATGAAGGACTTTCTTATGTATTTGTTTCATTCTAAAAAAGATACACTGGAGCTGAAGGCACCAGGCCTTCGGGTTAAATATATAAAAAATTGCTCAAATAAAACTTTTCCGAGTAACTTAATAGGTCCCCTGGCTCAGTAGTAAAAGAAGAATCATATCAATAGTTTCCCCTGCTCCTTCGAGTCCCCTCTAGGCCACCGTCCTCTTGTCTCTCCTCTGCATGCTTTGTGGGTGTTGGGACTTGTGCATGTGCTGAGGGGCTTGCACGTTTTCAGATGATTTCTAATTGCACCTCTCTAGGAAATACACAGCAGCTGCATCAATCTTTCCTCTAACCTGCTGGCTGAAGAGCGCCCGCGTAACTCTGCACGGTACGTGGTGCTGGGGGATGCATTGAGTGGCATTGCCATGCCCTTTGCTTGTAGTTGCATGAGCTTTTAAATGATGGATCTGGAGCACCTTTCAGCAGGGGATGACACCAAGGAAGAAGAAACTTACACCTCTTGCCTCAAACAGAAGCAGGCCCAGGCTGGTGGCTAGGTCTTAGAGAGGTTGCTAGTCCTTCATCAGGGGGGCTTTATCCCAGCGTCAGTCAGAAGAATCCGCTCAGTGCACAGACTGGCTGTCTATCCTAGTTGACTTTGGCTTTCGATCTTTGTTTTACTGGAGTCAAGTACCAAGTAAGTATTGAAATTAAATTTCCTGTCATGGTGGAATGAGTCAGCCTCCAGTCAGAATTAGAAGTTTGAAACAGAGCTGGAGTTTTATTTCAGTGCTGATTATAGACTGAAAGCTCCTTTCGTCACCATTCTGCTGATCTCAGGAGAAGCAAGGTCTTGCTGTTTCTGAACTTTCTCTGGCTTAGCATTACGAGCCATGATTCCAGGCTGGGAGCTAGGCTTTCAGAGCTCACGTCAATAAAACAAGGGCCTTTGTCAAACAAAAAGTTTACTATTCAAAATGCATGGACCGTGTTCATTGAAGAGGGAGGCTCGGGTCCCCAGGGGCTGGGGCACCTCCATAGACACAATCCTCTTGAAGCAGAGCTTTCATCCTCCCAGAGAAGGGTGCTCAGTTTCCTGACAAGACAGGAAATGGGGGGGGACAAGCCAAAGGGGGTCAATGCTGTCAGTGTGTCCTAACTGGTGTATCTCAGAAGAGTTAGACCCTCCAAACCCATTGTACAAAACTCTACAGCTTTGAAGTCTTTTAAACTAATTGAAAAATCATGGGATGCTATTCAGCACTGCTTCAAAGTCCTCCAAAGAATTTAGGGGTGGTGGTGTTAGTATGTGCGTTATGGATATGCGTTTACATTGAGAATACAAAGGTGTAAGAAAGTAACTCTCAGTTCTCCCCTTAAATCTAATTGAATCCCCTGTAGATCTTTTTCAGGCTACAGAGAAATTAAATCTCCGTCATTTGGGGGGATGCCCCTAAGGGTCTCATTAATTCAGTATGTTAAAGGAAGAGCTTTGGAGCTTCAGTATTTACTGGTCACCAGTGGTCTGCTGGGGTCAGGCTCACAGGTGGCCTGAAGCCAGGCGTCTGGTCCGTTTCCGGCCACAGTGGGGCAGGAATCTTGGCCAGGGCTGAGAACCCAGTGCCTGGGGTGGAAAGAATAGAAAAGGAAAAATACCCATCCCGTCTCCCAGACATTGGTATTAGCCCACTTCTGTTTCTCCCACCTTTGATTCCTTTCTCTGTCTCCATCTTGTGTTGTAACTCATAGCACTTGGAAAATTCTGCTTTTGTCCTTAAACAAGAGTCACCAGCCATACCCTCAGGCAAGGAAATAGATTTGGCAAACTCCCTGGGAAAGAGGAGAATGCCTGCATTTCCTCCAGGCTGCTCCAGCAACTGGGAACAAGACAATTAGTGTCACAGTAGATTCTCCTGCCAGAAATATCTGAGTCCACCAAGGGAACAAAGATGAACCACCTAAATTAATAAGAATACAAGAATCAGAGCACAGAATGAGGTTTCGGGCAACTAAGTTATCTGACACTAGGGTAACACTGTCCCGTCCAACTTAAGGATCAGTCCTAAAGATGCAGTTTTGAACCTATCAGTTCAATGGCTTTACTCATTAATAGAATTTAATTTCAGCAATAACACTTAGCAATTCCAAAATAAAAGCATTCAGGTTATTTAAATAAGCATCTTGACCCCTTCCCTCACTACCTCATTAACATTAACCTATACTTTATTATGGTTTTAGTTTGGCATGTATTCCCCTAGGAAGGAGAAACTCCAGTCTTCCATGGAGAGAGGAGAGGTTTCTGTGATTCAGTCATAATCAGAGGCAGAGAGAACTGACCCGGTGGTTCACTCCACAGACAAAGCAAGGGTGGATCTCTGTTGAATAAAAAGTTCACTAAGAAATCAAGACCAGATTGGGAATATGGGCAAATAAAAATAAATAAATAAATAAATTAAAAAGCACCTACTTTACTTTATGGCCTGTCTCATTTTCCTATGGGAAGCTCACTGCAAAAAGAAAAAGAACCCAAGTATTCATCTATCTGTAATGACTTCATATCTTGGCCTAAGAATTTGCTCAAAAGCCAAATGGTACCTCTCAGGAAACAGAGAGTGCCTAGGATCATATGACTTTAGAAACCAGCTCTAGTCCTCAGGTTGGCATGGAGGCCAAACATTATTGCCACTAACTGGTCCCTTCAGTATAGCCTTGGGAACAGGAGTGGACACTGGAATTTCATTTCAGTCCCTAAGAAATTTTTATTTTTCCTATTAAAGAAAAAGTAGAGACATTAATAAAACATTTTAAAGGATGTCAGCTCTATGAGGGGGTTATGTTTGCTATTTATTTTTCCAAATTGGTCACAGCTTGATAGCTAAGAATCTAAATTTCTTTTGAATGCCCTTTAAAATTAGATTCAACTTTATTATTTTGAGCAGCTTTCCCACTGTGATTCAACTGCAGAGGATAACTTGGTTTATAACAAGCAGATTTATCTCTACTTTATCTTACAAAGGATAAGTTGGTTTTAAGTTATTACAACTCTAAGGAATGCTTGGAATTACTTGTCTTAAAATGCCAATGAAACATTCATTTCCAAGAGTTTAAGTCCATTTGAGATCTGTAACACACAAAGTGAGAACTAATTCGGTTACCAATAGGCAAAGGGCGCTGACCCCTGGCCACCACCAGTAACACCCTCTCTGACCACAGTGGCAGTGGTGACTGAGGGTCAGCACCAGGAAACCCCCACTCCTGCCTCCAGCATTAGCATGTCCTTAAAAAGACATTAAGCAGTAAACACCATTAGTGTGGGTTTTACTGCCAAAGAATTAGCCACCCTGGGAATTATATATCCTGAGCCAAGAGCTACTATCAAATATTTTCCATAAATCTGAAGATTGTTCAACAGCCACTTCAAAGAGAGTGGCCTGTTTAGCCTGTGGTGAGGTGACATCTGCTGTGCCGGGAAAAGGTCAGAGTTTCAGGTATCTTTCCCCTACGCCCAGCATGCACAACCACTTCTTACTGTCAGGACACCTTACTTAATAGAAAAAGGAGCAAAGATGTGTAAGCCATTGGGAAGTAGAGGTGGGGCCCTGCCTGAAACACCTGTTCCCAACCATAGTGTAACTTCAGCTCCAGTGAATATCATTTGCAGGATCCTTATGGGAAAATGCAGCCAGCACAGATGCGTCTGTGAAGCTGGTAAACAAATGTGTCCTTGACACAGTTTTCTGTATATAGTCAAATAGCCATATCTTACTCTTGCCTTAATTTTTTGGCTTTAAAGCGTTAACATTATTTTCACCTATATGCTGGATTCTTTAAGGAATAGTGGTGTCGGTCTTCATCCATGTAGGTGAGTGGCCGTGCTGTGTGCTGAGGACATTGTTCTAGAGGCTGACCATATCACCAGTGCAACAGTTCAGAAAATCTTATTAAAATGCTGATACTAAAAAGGCATTCCATAAAGTAGGTGGTGCTTCATGCAAGTGGTATTTGTGTTTCTGCTCAGAATCTATTGCTGTAAGTGCTTAGCCCTAACCTAAAGATGTTTTTCTGTATTTTCACTTCTAATCTACTGGCACTGGGGCCCAGGGCCAATTAGCCAGGTCCCTAGGGTGGGGTTACTGCCTCAGCTCCAGATACCCCAAGAGTTGCAGTGTCTTCCTTTCATGCCCCCCAGGTGTTCTGTGCTCCCTGTACAACTCCTGTTCTGCCCACCCCCATTTTTGCCTCCCCTGGGGTTTAAATTAGTTTCAGAAAGAAAACTTTTCTACTAAAGTTTCATGATTATAACTTGGAGGAGAGGAGGAGACCTCAATCTTGAACCATTTCTTTATGTGAATTAAGTGACAGTTTCTTCTTCAAAACAGGCCAAGTTTGGGGACAGCCATTGCCTTTCGTATGGTAAATTACAGGCAATCATCTGCTAATAAGGTAGATCTCACGTGTAGAGAAAAATGCCCATGTCTAGGGGACTAGTAAAAATGATCATCTTTCTATTTTCTAAGCACAACTTAGCAAACTCTTTATAAAGCATGGCAGAGTTTCCAAGACTAAAGCAAGTTTTCAGGAATGTCATTTTATTGCATAAACTCCTTACACACTCTTAGAAAAGGAAAAAGCATATTTTACCCCAGGAAGACAGTGAAACAAAGTTTAGTATCATAGTATGATAAGGTGAGATATAGAATATGTCACTGCTAGGAAGATCCCTTGTACTTTCTAAAATTACCATCCTAGGAAGGCAGGAAATGAACATAAAGAATTTGAGAACCCATGAACCCATAACAGAAGGGTACAGAGAAAAGACCCGCCTTGAGAACCAAAATTATTCCACCAGAACACATTCTCTCAGCATGCTAAGGCTGTCAACGTTCTTAAATCTGGACTTTTAAAAAACAATTAGTTGGTTGAGTTTTCAAAATTCCAAGTAGAGACTTTACTCAGCCACTGCTACCCTCCAGGGCCTGCAAGCATCACTACCCCAGCCGTGCCCATGTTCTCCCCTCCTGAACATCACTCTGAGAACGGCACAGATAATCTCCCCTACCACCACATCCCTGGATTGCTAGGCCATCCATTTCAATACCATTTTCAGCTCTAAGCCACCCATTTTGCTGTGCCAGGATAAGCCCTGGTCCCTTCACTCAGGGAAATCATAAGAGAGAATTAAAAGAGGATGCGATTAAACCTCGGCAAACTCCACAGAAGGGATGAGGGCTTCCAGAGAGCAGTGACGCTGGAGAGCACCGTTATATAGCCATTTGTACCCCCGGTCTCTAGCTTGGTCTCTAGTTGCATGGTGGCAACTTCATAAATATTTGGGAAAAGGCAGAGCTGGAAAGAAGAAAAAGAAAAATGGGAAAAAGAAATAAGCCTGTCATCCCAGGGACTTCCAGGATTGGGAGGAATAGTGTTTCTTGTATCATGGCCTTCTGGTTACAAGTCACCTGCTAACAGTGGGTTTCAGTGGGGGTACTTTGAGTACAAGTTTTTTGCAGGCTGAACCAAACTCCCCTTTTTTAGTAAGTGAGATGTATAGCAGAGCTCTACGGAGAGCTCTGAGGAAGATCACGAAAACAGCCAGGTCTCCTCCCTGTCTGGTGATCAGTGGAGCTGCAGTGCGAGCTGTGGGTCGCTCATCCTGTAAGTTGCCGCCTGCTCGCCATAGGCCACAGAAATATGGAATCCGTGCCTCCATGAGTCAGCAAGCTAGATTACTTGAAAAACTGTTATTTAAATTTAAGTCTTTTCTCCTTTCCAAGTTTGGTCACTCAGAATGTGATTTCAGATCCAAAAATGAAATCGAGGAGCAGCAAATTATCTGCACAATTCATGCCAGAATTACCCAAACACTTTTGCTCTTTGAAGACTGGTAATCCAGTACTAGATAATTGAAGGGCTCAGGGAGGATTGAATTATCCTGATATTAGTCAGATAAATGCCTCAAGTTAACATTTAACTTGCTTAAGACTAGACCGTAACCATGCTAGGTTTTGTCCTGCAGAAAGAGTGCTCAAAATGTTTTGCTTTTATTTCAACACACCTTATATTAAAAATGCCTCACCAAAGTCTAAACTACATTATCCTTAGATTTCTTTTAAACTTTGTGTGTTATTTTATTGTTTTGTTAAAGTGGTACATGTACAACAGGATTTTATCAGAAGCTGGCTGTGTCCTGCGGCTAATCCACTCCCTTCCATGTTCTCACTCTTCTGAATCAACCATTTGCTTTTCCTTCAGATGTTTTCTCTATTTCTAAACAACACACTCATGCGGATTGTCAGTTTCAGCATTATCCCTGTTACCTATTGGCATCCTACTAATGAAGATGAAAATAATGACAGCGCTTATAAACTTTATAAAGCACTTGCCGAGTCCCTGGGAATATTTCGGGCACTTTGCACGTATTTACTTTTTTTTTTTTTTTTTTTTTTTTGTAGAGACAGAATCTCTCACTTTATCGCCCTTGGTAGAGTGCTGTGGCGTCACACAGCTCACAGCAACCTCCAACTCCTGGGCTTAGGCGATTCTCTTGCCTCAGCCTCCCGAGTAGCTGGGACTACAGGCGCCCACCACAACGTATTTACTATTTTAATCTTCACAATGACACTACCTGGCAGATACTGTTATTATCTAAATTTTGCATCTTGGAAACTGAGGCATGGAATGCTTGTGTATTTTGCCCAATGATGGTGATTGATTTGTGGAATCAGGATTTAAACTCAATTTGGTCTAACTCCTAAGTCCATATTCTTTTTTTGTGTGTGTGGCTTTAATTTGCATGTCTTTTATTACCAAAGATGCTCAATATTTCCCACCTCTGCTTGCTAGGTTTTTTTTAAATAATTTTATTAAATCATAATTGTGTACATTGGTGCAATCATATGGCAGAATGTGCTTCATATACAATCAGAAATATTTTGATCGTACTGTTAAGAGATAGCCTTCATCTAAATTTTGCATATTGGAAACTGAGGCATGGAATGCTTGTGTATTTTGCCCAATGATGGTGATTGATTTGTGGAATCAAGATTTAAACTCAATTTGGTCTGACTCCTAAGTCCATATTCTTAACAATGAACGAAATTCATCTAATTCTATTTAGCCCCCAACACACACACACACACCCCTCTAGTTGTTCATCCAGATAATTCCTTTTGCTTCTTTCCTGTCTATACTCTAGTTCCTGAATCTGTCTTGTCCTTTTATTTGGTTTATTCTCATGCTTCTGTAAATATGTCTTCCCACTTGCCAAATTTTTTGAGATCATGCATGTCTGAAAATATCTTAAATTTACTGGATTAGGAGTATTTGGCTGGGTATAGAATTCTAAGTGAGAAATTATTTTCTCTTAGAATCTTGAACATATTTCATTTTCTTTTATTTCTTCTCAGTTGAGAAGTCCCATTCTTCTTTGCTGATCTTTTGGAAGCTTTTATGATTTTGTCTATATCCCCAATATCGTGATCGCTTGTTGCCTTGTTATAATATGGGTTTGTTTTCATTCCTAGGCTGCAGGCACTCATCAAGCTTTTTCAGTCTGGAACCCTTCCTGAGCTTCACTTCTAGGAAATGTTTTGTGTAATTTCTTTGAAAAGTTTCTTACCTCCAATTTCTTCATTCACTCTTTCTGGAAATCCTCTTATTCTAACATTGGACATAGTGGGCTGATCCTCACATTTTCTAAGTATTCTTCTCTGTTCATACTTTGACTTTTTTTGGTTTGGCTTTCTAGGATATTTATTGAAACTTACGACCTGCTATTGAATTTTTTAATTTCAGCTCTATGTTTAATTGTGTTTATTTCTGCTAGTACTTTCTTGGTTTTCTGTTGGTTCTTCTTCTATAGTATTTTATATGAAAATCTTATTTAAATTTTTATAATAAAATATAACTATAAATTTATGTCCTTATCTTTACGTCCTTTTTAATAAAGGTAGCATATTGTGCTCATAGTTTTGCTTCTTCCTTTTTTTCACTTAATAATGTTGGAGGTCCTTATATATTAGTATATGGAGAACCATCTCTTTCATTCACATATTTACTGTCATCTTCAGAAGTACCTGGTGCTCTTAATTCCTACAAAACAAATCAGTTTGTTGAGTTCCAGCACTGCAAACTCAAGTTTCTGCTTTTCCTGCTCTACTAAATGAATTCTAATGTTCATCTATCTTTCTCTTTCTGAAACATGATTGACATTTTGTCTGTTGTTATCTCCTGTCAAATTTTCTTTATTAATGTAGATTTATGCCTTTTTTAAATTTCTTTATTTAGATTTTAGTGTTGTTTTGCCAGACAAAAGTGATAAATGTGTATATTCAATCCATTGTGTTTAATTAGAATGCCTAGGATGTCTTTTGACCAAGTATTTTATTTTTCACCTTCTTCCTTTTCCTTTCTTTTTTTTAAAGTTATGTTTGTTTGTTTATTATATCAGATTCATTGAGGGTACAAAGAATTAGGTTATACTGTTTGCCCTAACTATAGGCAAACTGTTTGAGATTTTACTATTAGGTAAAATCTCTCTTATAATTGTGTCCCACCCCCTAACAGGTGTACCATACACCATAATCCCCTTCCCCCTCTCTTTTCCCCTCTCTGCACTCCCTCATTCCCTCTTTCCCTTCTTGCCCATAAACAACTTTCTAAAGTTATATTCAGAGGAAAAACAAGATTTGCAATTTTCAGATGATGATGACCATCAAATATATACTAGAACACTGAGAGTAGGCTACATGGTCTTCATGAGCAAACCAATTTTGAGGTGTAAAATCACACATGGGGGTCTCCTACATCCAGGTGTGGCCTCGTGTCGGTGACTACATTTACCAAGAACAGTTTGTGGTTGTCTGGTGCAGCAGCAGAAAGTAATTTAGTAATATGTTGGTTTGCCCACCCTCAGAAGATAGCTCCTCTCGGGAAGATTTTATGTCCAGAATCAGGTAATACACGGAGCTCATGAAAATGAATGCACCTGTCCAGAGGGAAATTCATTTAAAAAGCCAAGCTGTTCCATGGTCTGTTCCACACTTAGACCATGGATCAGCTTTGCTTTTTAAATGAATTTTCTATAGACTTACTAGGTATCAAGTATTGAGGGACAAACTTACTGTTTTCCTACAGACTTAGTAGGTATCAAGTATTGAGGGACAAACTTACTGTTTTTCTACAGACTTACTAGGTATCAAGTGTTGAGGGGAAAACAGCATTATTGTCCCCTCATTTCTTCTTTTTCTCATAGATTTAGCTACTTGTAGTCTTTCATCATGCTACTAAGTAATCACACACTCAAAGAAAAAGCACTCTTCTTTAAACTTTTAAGACTCAAGCTTATTTGGAGAATAAAAAGTGTCATCAGTAAATCCATGTCAATAAAATATAAATATCTCGTTTCCACTTGACCAGTAGTACTGTACTTTCTACCTTATTTGACTTTAAATAAGATTTTTCTCAACCAGAGAATGTATTTCAGTCAGTGTGATTCAGAAATAGCTTCCATATCCAAATTAAAAAATGTCCAGTAAGTGTATGTTGTTGCATGATGATTGCTTTTATTGTTTAAAGAGTGGTTTATACGAAAAGAGAATGATTTGCCTATTGGAATGAAGTCTTCTCCAGTGTGGTTTGTGTGGAGATAATTTCCATTTTGGGTGAGCTGTTTAGTGGTATTGTCATGTAACTTGACCATAGTTTTATCTAATTTTGGCCTGTGGTTTCTCTTCTGCTTAGGCATAATGACATCAATAAAAAAATGAAGAAATCCTACAGCATGAAGCACATTGCTGAGCCAGAGTCAAAGGAACTCTTCTTGTAAATCCCTTTTTTTAAATCTCCCACTGATGCCCTTTGGACACCATTGGAAGTTTCTGGACTATTCTTTGTTGAAAAAGAACCATGAGAACAATGCCTCACCAGCAGAAGAATAGAATATCAGGATGCCTTAACTTTATAGTAGTAGACTATATAAGATGCATTTGGGGGGTGATATCTGTATATAAACTTGTTTTTTTGTTTTTTTAAGAGATGCTGTTTAAAAGCATGATTGAGCAAATGTATGTTTTTTAAGACTGGATTGATTCAACCTACCTGCAGGTCATTCACTAGCCACTGACATCATCTGTGTTTCCTCAGTTGCATGACTATTTACTAATGTTGGTTGAACTTCCCTTTCCCCATAGTTTGGGCAGATTTGGCCCAGCTCCCCAAAGAGAACAGGTCAGTGGTATTGTTTTCTGTCCCGTGTTTTTTTCTGTCATTTCTACTTTTTGTATAAAGGAAATAAAACAATGTTAACAGCCATCTATAAGCTTGGGGCACCTACTTTCCAACACTTGTGTGATGTTCTGATTTTTAAGGGACTTTGCAAATATTTTGATTGCCATTATTTGATTTCAGGAACAAACTGCCCAGCTTATAGCTGTTTTCCCATAGGAGTCAAGAAAAACAGTCTCTACTTTATTAAGTACTAAAAGATCAGACATGTATATAGAGTAAGTCGATCCCTTCTGCCTTTTCAAATCTCAACATTGGCATGGGAAAATAACGACAACAGAAGATTTAGCCCCTTCTTGGGTCCCTTTTCTCTTACTTTAGCACATGTAAGAAGAACCTGGGATGAGCCCTGTCTAATCCCTTTAGGAGACAATGTGGAGCCCAAATTCATAACTACCCTATTGTCCAATGAGCTCTTTCAATCTATGTAAGCAGTAAGTTCCAGGAGGTTTCCTCCTATCATGTAAAAGTATATTTCTAGTGAAAGTTCAAGAGTTTTATTTTCAAAGTATTGGCATGGCCTATAAGAGATCTGTCAAGTTTTAGTTTGCAAGTAGAATGTATTCTTACCAGTTGGAGGGAGCCCTGTCTGCTGTTATAGTTACTAGCAATGTTACTGCAGTGACATGAGTCGAACATAAACCACCGGGCATGTTAGTGCACAAAGCAGACCAAATTACTGATTTGGGAGATAAGTCTGCATATTGGGTCATCCAACAAACTTGGGTTTGATGAGATGCAAGGTATGGAGGCAGAAATAAGTAAAGAAGAAAGAGCTAATATCTGAGTGCCTTTTATGTACCAGAATTATTATGTAGTGACGTTACTACTCCCATTTTATAGATTAGAAAAAAAAACTTTGGAGAGTTGAAGCACTGTTTCCAAGGGAACATTGCTAGTAAATAGCATAATTAGACCTGGGTACAAGGTTACTCATTGTCCCCAATACACCAGTGATCCTGCACTGTGCTATTTCCTTTGTGCATCGGCCCCTGGACTGGAACATGGGAAGGATGAGTTCTGGCTCTTTCTCTACACAACTCTTCAGTCTCAGGCAGGGGATGTTGCCTCCTTGAGAAATCTGGACAAAGGCAAGATTGGCCTACTTAGATAGCTGGGAGGTCGGTTTCTTTCAACGTGGAGCAACATGCCTATGAATCTCCATTAATGTGCTCTGTCCTTGTTCGGGTCTTGTGAGTTGCTGCAATTAGAACCTGCTGCCATGTGTGGTTCCCCATTTCTCACAAGGTCTTTCCTTAAATAAGATGCCCCTTCTCCAGCCTGGGCATGGTGGCACACCTGTAATCCCAGCACTCTGGGAGGTCGAGACAGGTGGATTGCCTGAGCTCAGGGGTTGGAGATCAGCCTAAGCAAGAGCAAGACCCCCACGTCTATTAAAAATAGAAAAAACTAGCCAGGCATGGTGGTGTGCCTATAGTCCCAGCTATTTTATAGGCTGAGGCAAGAGGATTGCTTGAGTCCAAGAGGTTGATGTTGATGTGAGCTATGACGCCTCGGCACTCAACCCCAGGGCAATAGATTTTGGCCCTCTTTGATGGCTTCCTCACATTTTACTGCTCTGTCCTCTGGCTGGAGATTCTAATGGAGACTATATAGCAAGTACACATGAAATATAGATTTCTTGGTTTTCTGCTTGGTGCAGGGGAGGTGACATTGGAGTCACACAGTAAGCCAACATCTGGGACTTGGCCCAAAATGATACGTCAAAGAAAACAGACCCAGAGAGTGCTGTCCCCCAGAGATCCCAGGTTCTTACACAGTATTTTCAAATGTGAAACATGAAAGAAGCTGAGTATTCTACAGAGATTTCACAAGATAGAGTTCCCAATTAAACATAGTAAAGAAAACATCAAGAGTTTAGAAGAGAGAAAGAGATACTACCTTGACCTAAAAATCTCCAACATTTCAATCATTCAGTGATATTAGCATTTTAGATCTCATAGTATTAAGTATGGCACAACAAAGAATTAAAAAGATAAAATAGCAAAGTTGAGCAGATTCAAATCATCCAGACTGCAAGACTGTGTTTAATGATGTTGCTACGATACCAAAAATGCTAGCCCTTAAATCAGACATGTACATGTCTTCACTGCCCATGTTCCTTATGAAATGGATGAATTATGGTTGCTTGAAATTAGCAGAAATGACGTTTTCTTTACCACCAACTTAGTTTTAGGCAGCATTTTTTAAAATGAAAACACAAACTCTTATTTTTCCATAGAAATCTAGAACATTTGCATGTTAAAGAAAGAAAGTTTCCTTTTAGTAAGCAGAGCTCTGGGGCCCCTGCCCCAGCTCCCTCCCATTGGGCTAGTAAAATGAGTAAAGCTCTATCTGCATGCCTAATTACATGCAGCCGTAGGAACTCGGCTCCATTGTAAAAAACAATCACATCTGTCAGTATCTTTTAAAGACTGGCTTCTTTTATGTCACTAAAGGGACTTGTATCGCCAAAGTTCAACACAGCAAATTAAGAATGTTTCTTGGAAAAGATAACAAGATAGCAAACTGTCACCACTTCGAATGGATTGAATTTCCATTATTTGTTCTCATAAAACAAGACTAAAACTAAGACTCTAATAAGAAAGTTCTGGATGTGCATGATGGGATTGGGAGTGCAGGCGAGACTCTCAAAAACTATCTTTGAGATTTTGAGAAATTCAATCGTTTTCTCAGAGTGAATAATTATAAGCAACATGAGGGTCCAGGCTTAAGGAAATAACTATAAATATTTAAATAATTCCCTAAATGACTCTTTCATACAAATTAGGTTAAATGCCTTTTCTATAGTGGCTACCTATGTTCCTGCTGTTAAGTTCATAGAGCTAAGTAATCATAAGGAACAGGATTATTGCAACAGGACTGGTGCCGTTTCCCCATAAAAGTGGAATTCATGCTGTCTACAGCTCATAACTCTCTCTTGTTGATAGGCCTGTCATTACGCCCTGTGTTTCCCCTGGTATTATTTCCTTTTATTCTTTAACTATTGCATGGTTTTATGTAGCTTTTCAAACACTCGATTTCTGTCTCCTAATGAAGCCAAAAGTTTGTTAATCTCAACAGAATCTTTTTATCACCTTTCATAGATGGTGGCCAAGTAAATATCTACTAACAATGTCTTTCATTACCCTATTAACAAGCAGTCTTTCTTTTCATTTCTTCTTTGTTCTTCTTCTTTCATCTATTCCCCATGCTCCTTTTCTTTCTCTCTCTTTCTCCCTCTTCCTTCCTTCCCTCGCTCCCTGTCCCCTCTCTTTGCTGTTATCATCTCTCCTATTTTGTTCCCTCTTCTCTCCCTCTGTTCACGAGATCTCTAGACACTGTATAGAGGATCTTTCTTAGAAGAAACCTGCAACGACATTAAAGTAGAAATGTACTGGACCCTTACTTCTTTATAGTGAGAAGTAAGTCACCTCTCTTTCCGTGCCAGAACACGTAATTAGAACAAGCATCTTTCTATATGCTGATGTATTCAACAACTGTGATGAGCCCGCACCAGGAATGAAGTTAGTCACTCTATTTGAATTTAAAAAAAAAAAAAATCCAGAGGTCGGTATCAGCTCTACTGGGGCATACAAGGAGAGATAAGTCTACCAAATTGTGCATTTGGAGAGACTTGTGGAAAAAACTATTCCAATTGCTTTAGTGGTGGTTCTTAAACTTCACTACACATTAAAATCCCTAAGGGAGCTTTTAAAAATCTGGTGCCCAGGCCAGACACAGTGGCTCACCCCAGTAATCCTAGCACTCTGGGAGGCTGAGGCAGGAGGATCACCTGAGCTCAGTAGTTCAAGACCAGCCTGAACAACAGCAAGACCCCATCTCTACTAAAAATAAAATAATTAGCCGGGCATCATGATGGGCACCTGTACTCCCAACTACTCGGGAGACTGAGACAGGGGGATTACCTGAATCCAGGGGTTTGAAGTTGCTGTGAGCTAGATTGATTCCATGATGCTAGCCTTCGCAACAGAATGAAACTCTGTCTCAAAAAATATAAATAAATATGGCAGTGCCTGTGGCTCAGAGGAATAGGGCGCCAGCCCCATATGCCGGAGGTGGCAGGTTCAAACCCAGCCCCGGCCAAAAACGGCAATAAATAAATAAAATATAGCTATTTAAAAAATAAATAAAAATCTGATGCCCATCTCAACTCCAAAAAAAATAAATCCAACTCTCTGGGGTGGAACCGAAACATCAGGATTTGTATAATCCCCTTAGTTTCCATGTGCAACCAAGTTTTAAAAACAGAACCTTGCTAACTCAACACGTGGTCGGGAACATTAGCACTGAGCACAGGAGATGGCCTCCATTTTTAATTTTGTGATGCTTTAAACTGTCTGTTAAGAATATTTGAGAAAAACCACTTAACAGGGGGGAAAGGAGTTTATCGTCTAGGAGAGAGGAAGAGTGGTGGTAGGATGTGGTGAAGGATCTGTTTGGTATTTTAAGGGAATGTGCATACAATTTGAAAGTCATAGTCCACACTATAATTTCATATGTAGAAAAAAAAATTTTTTGTTTGGCCCAGCCTCAGTCCATTCTCAGAACACACTCCATCACCTGGTTCCCAGAACTCAGACTGCACAGTGGTCCTGTCATCTTTGGGAAGGGCTCACAGCAGCACATGCCTCCCTAAACCTCCCTCCCGGCTAGCCGTACCCGCTACCCCTCGGCTCCAGGTCCCTGGCCCCACTTCGCCTGCCACGTTTTCATCATCAGCTCAGGCTCCGGGCAAGCAACAGTGGAACCTGACCGTATAGGGAAAATATTGCAGGCTCATTTGAGGGCTGTATTAAGGACCCGAGAGCGCCCTAACCTACACGCTCACTACACCCCAGCAGACACCAACCCCTGGCCGGCTACCCAAACCCGCTCCCAAACACCTGCAGGAAATTTTTTAAATCATACAATTATAGAAAGTGAAACTTCTTTTCTGGAGGGGAAAGGTAGAAGAAAGAACAATAATGTTTCAACTCAGAAGAGTCATGGCACTTTGATGTTGAATTGTAATGTGGCTAGGTTGTCAATTTCTATACAGTATTTCTCTTAATTTCCTAAAACCTATATTGAAACAAGTCAAATCACCTGAAAACTACTCACCTAGCGATAGCATAACCAAGGGCATAACCACTCTCACCACCACTCCCAACCACAACTGCAGGGCTCTTTGCAATATATGATATTTTCTGACCGTGTTACATAGTACAGTGTTACCAGGTCTGTAGAATATGTTATTTTCTTCACACACACACACACTCACATACACATTGACTACCTCTTGTGCACAGCTCTGTCTCAAGTGATGGAAGTAAATCAGTGGCAATAAATTCATACAAAGTGCTTTCAATGAAATGTGGAAAGTCTCAAACAGCATAAATTTGAAAAGCACAGCATAGTATGTCACTGTGCATATAAATATATATATACCTGGACAATTAGACAATAAACTCTTCAGTAAGTAAAAAAAAAAAAATGAAAAGCCCAGCAATCTGTTGTGATGGTGTGTACTCATATGCATCCATATATTTCATAACTATATGTTTCTTCCTATAAAATGTGTTCTTGCAGTAGTTCAGCCAACTAGGAAACGCTAGCTGCCTTCTCAATCGCCTTCCTCCCTTTCTTCCTAATTAAGGGAACCTAGTTCAATGTTAACCTTCGCAGATGCTGTTGAAACTAGGAATGGCCACGTGACTCAGTCTGGCCAATGAAAGGTAAGTGAAATCCATAGTGTGGGCTTTAGACAATTTTGTAGAGGAAGACTCTTAACTGACACTCATCTTTGCCCTTTGAGGGAAGAGCTCCTCTTTAGCCATGAGGACAAAAGTCCCTTACCAAAAAAGAGGGAATGGGGAAGGACCCTGGTTCCTTCGGCCACTGCATAAGCTCTGAACTATACCCCCTGTTACTTATTGAATAAAATAAACTCTCTTAATTGATAAATCCCTGGTCTCCAGCTTCTCGTAGAAGCCACCAAATATAAAATCTAATTTTTTGTGTTCAACAGACAAAATAGAGTACACATCCAGGTCATTGAAAGAAAGCAGCATTTCACAAATTATGCTCTATTTACCACGAGGTCAAGGGCAGTAGTCCTCAAACTTTGTGACAGCAAAGAGTAGTTTCATAGAAGACAATATTTCCATGGCCTGGGGGTCGGGGGGAGCATTCAGGTAGGGATGGTTTTATTACGGTCTCTGTGCAGACAAACCTCTCTCCTTAATGATGATCCAGACTTGCAGCTGTTCCCTCTCCCAGGATCACTGCCTCAGCTCCCCCAGATCATTGGGTACTGGGTTCTCGTAAGGAGTACAACCTAGATATCTCCCATGCACAGTGTACACTAGGGTTTGGGCTCCTATGAGAACTGAATGACAGGAGGTGATGGGAGGGATGGGGGGCAGCTGTAAAACACATGCAGCTGTTCCCCTCCTGCTGTGAAGCCCCTGATTCCCAACTGGCCAAAGGCCCGCCCCAGTCTGCAACCCAGAGCCTGGAAACCACAGGCCTAGAGGCCATTTGGTCCAGGATTAAAGTATGTTTTGCCAGTTAGTTTGGTACACTGCACATACAAAGTCCTGTAATACACCATGATGTTCCACCTTCAGCCACAAAGGACCTACTCCCCTCAGGTGTTAACTTTCTGTAGGAATCGCCATCCTTCCCAAGAGCACAGCCCTTCCCTGGGCAGCCTGTAACCAGTGACCGTCAGTGTGGAGTATGCCGGCCCCGCCCCTCATTCAACTTGGGACAATTCCAGAACGCCATCCCGGCTCCAGAGCACTCTGTGGGTTGCCCCAACTTCTTCCCCTGCCTAATCCAGCTTCCTTCCCTTTCCTTCCATAGGTGTGGGTCCCAAAAGCCATCTGTAATAAACGTCCTGTGTATTAATCTCCAGGTCAGAGTCTACCTACCAGGCTCCAATCTTGAGCCTGAGTATTACCATGCTCAAGTCTTACAGAAGTTCTAGAGTACAAAGAAAACTTGTCTAACCGAGTTGGATGCTTAAACCGATGTGTAAACCAGAGACTTTTCTTTTAGAACACTTTTCACATCACCCAAAGTGGTTTCTCTTAATATCAGTGTGGGATGTGTTGGAATCAATTTTAAGACATCACACGTATATATGAAATTTAGGCTATTCTACTATCATGAAGGTCTAATGTCAAGCCAAAATGTGTATGGCAGTATAGAATTATTTAGCCAAATGTTAAAGAAATGTTATATTCTATTTGAATACAATCATGTAGTCATTATTACTGAAACATACCATTCCCGGGGTCCTTCCAGAGGTGATGGGCCCACCTCATTTCACTGCTGATGGTTAAACGCCATCCTAAGTCTTGGTAGAAACATCATCTCTGAACTGTAGCATTTATCAAAAATCAATATTGGAAATAGTCATATAGAAAATAGTTTCTGTATATATTTTTATAAAACTGTTATTGAAACCATCATATGTTTAAAAAGCTAAGGGCTCCATAAGGGGCCATAAAATAAATTCCTCTTAGAGTTAGTGCTAGGGAAAGGAATCTACTTCTATAGAGAAACTAGCATGCTTCTTTTTATTAGCTAATAAGAACTTTATATAACTTGTGTTTTCCTTTTTTGTCTTGTCTGCCAGGAAAAGGTCAAAAGTAAAGTTTGCATTTAATCTCAGTAGCAGCCCTTAGCCTGCTTTTTCCTACACTAGTATACCAATCCGTTTCCAACTCCACCCTTTTCCTTTTGTTCTTACTTTTTTATCCTTTCTGGTGGTTGTAGCTTATCTATGCCTTCTATTATAAACCACCCCGCACCTTCTGAAAATAAGAAGGTTGAAATAAATCTAAAGGTTTCCATCATTTTTCCCCTTACCCTCCCCCCAACTGCCTAATCCAGCTCTTTTCATTTTGTTTAAGCGATACTGAAGCCCCCATCAGTTCTATGTACCAGGCACTGCTGATTCACTGTGTAAGACACTTGTTACCTTGAAATTGCTTATTGTCTATTGAGGATGGGAGAAACTACATACAAACATATGTAAAGTGCAAGACAAAGAATAATATGTGTGGGAGGGTCTTAATGTTCCTGAGAGCAGAGAGAAATTACTTTTGGTTTGGCTAAGACCAGGTAGATACTATGTAAAGTCTGCATTTAACAAGGACAGATAGATACATCCTCAGATGCAATGATTGGCTACCCATGCCCCCAGGTGACATGATTAAGTGTCAAAGTGAGAATCACAGCTATGAACATAGAACTACACGTCCAGGCCAAATGGCCTCCCTGGCAGCTGTCAAACTCAGAGAGACTTGGAAAAGGTTCAATCAGTCTTTGATCAAGCAGTATTTTCCGACCTGCATATATAGGTGGACAGAGATTCAAAAGTGAGTTCTCTGTTTTTCTTAGTTTGTCTCCTTGCTCTGACCCTGATCCAAGGCCTTAAATTCTAAATCCTGGGTGTCTCCATTACGACCACTCCTATAATCTGAGCCATGGAGCCCTCCTTACGGTGGCCGCGAATGGCCCCACTCAGAGCTCTCTCGGGGCAGCCTGCTGAAGGGAAGACCTTGGCTCTGCTGGACACTCACCCCGAGGCCATACTCAGCACAGCAGAGGGAGGGATTCAAGCCAGGACAGATCTTCCTGCCCTGTAACTTTTCCAGGGGACACCTGTGATCTGAAACTCCCCTTGACCTGGCTAAAGTGTTTTTGACATGTGTTGCTGTCTGGGCCTCTTGACACCCACTCCTCCTTGCTGAGCCCTGGCAGTGTATGGGGGTTTTCCCTCCTGCTCCGTCCTTGACAGCTGTGGCCTCAGATAAATCTCCTGCACACCTCATCCAATGTGCTGGCGCTGGCTCAGACAACCTGAACTCTCTGACCCTGCTCCTCTCACTCTGCCCCCCAGGGTCAGCCTCCCCTTTTCTCTATACTTTCTGTCCGTCCCTTCTAGGGAAAATAGTAGGGTGGGCTCAGGGGGTGCTTAGGGTCCGCTGGGTGAGGATTGGGAGTGCAGGCCTCTCTCACCAGAGGCTGACTTAGTGCTAGTATGTGTGTCTCTTACAACAGAGTCTTAGTTTCCATTCCCAACTGCAGTTCTATTACAAAAAGTCATATTCTGTTCCCTTATGCCCCATTAAGTTCCAAAGTTAAGGAGCAGGTTTTGCTTTAGTAGGAAGAGGAGCGGGGCTGATGGGGTGGAGAGGGTGGTGTGGGATTGAAGATAACTCACCCTTCAATGCAGGCAATTTTTATCTTTATCCTAATGCAAAGAAAAGAAAGGTCAATAAGAGGTAGAAGAAAACTTCCACTTTACATTAAGCTCTCTCCTCTTTTTTTTGTTTTTTTGTTTTTACATTTCTAGCCCCTTACTTTAGAAAGTTGGCGCAGGCCCTTCCCGCACCGTAAGTTTCCCCTTCTGTCATCATTTTCTGTTTTGACATGAGTTTAGCACAGAGAACACGTAAGCAGATTAGTAAAAGTATCTGTCATTGTTTGGAGCCTTTATTTCCTTTACATTCTTCTGTGTTAAAAGAGAGGTACTTTTAAAAATAAACATACTTAAAATGTTAATAAACTTGTTACAGGCAGTAAGTGGTAGACCCAGGGAGTAAATATTAAATTAGCTTGGGATATTAATTTTGGGGCCCATGTGCAGAACCCATTGTCTCAGCCCATTTTCAGAACCGGCAAAGACTTCAAGAAAGGAGCTGTTCAGTGGCAGGCTCGTTTGTATCGCTGGCCTCTTGGCTGCAAATCTTTGCGTCTCTCTGGTTCTGCACACACGTCTGTAAGAAAAATCCTGATGTCACATTCGCAGCAACTGCCGGACTATGATAAGTCTCCAGCAGGAAGCAATTCATCAGTAAGCTTCAGAGTAGGAGGAGGAGAATACAAAGTCTTCCTTTCCGTTTGTCTGTACTTTGGCAGCATTCCAGTGAATACCTTTCCTTCCAGACTTGGAAAAGTCGCACCTCTGATTTTCAGACCATTTTTCCCGAAGAGTAGGAGAAATGCACTAAGCGATAAAATAAAAAAAAAATGATAAAATAAAAATGGTGCCTTGATTTCAAGACCCTTCGGCCTCCTGCTGGACACGTTTACAAGGCCCAGCGTCTCCTCCTTTTGTTTTCCAGATGCACCACAGACCATCTGGAGCACACGGCCTGCGCTGTACAAAATGCTAAGCAACAGGGTTTCTTGATTGGCCATCCAATTAAGTAAATCTCCTTGCCTGGAGGAAACTAAGTTAAAATAACATTGAGGTCCATCCCCAAGCCCACAAAAGAGAAGAAAATTAAAAACCAGGGCTGAAAATTTTCTCTATTATGCAATAAGTATTGCAGAATGGCTGTCAGATGGAGTTTCAAATAAGTATTAACATTTTCCGAAGCACAAGTTCAGACCCCTGCCGTGTCCTAAATGTGGCGGGTTTAGCTGACATTCGTTTCTGGAAGGTTACACTGTGCGAAACTGTCCACGATGAAGTGACTGCACAGCTCTGCTCGCTATTAGTAAGTCTCTTCTTGTTTTGTCAGAAGATCAAGCGAATCCTCTCTTCTGCTTTTCAGTAATAAACACATGGAATGGGGAGACTCATGCTGAGCAGAGACCTGGGACATGGGCTGCCTCCCAATCCTTTCTGCACATGCACGTGACTCTAGACACAGGAAAGCATAAACTTTGTTTAGTAAACCTCCAGAGAATATGAGATTCCTCCGTCCTCACTAATGCATTTAGGTTGATACGACCATGAACACCAGGCCCAGTTGTTTCCGTGGGCGTGTTTGCACAGAAATGCTGCTATGGGGGCTCACTCACTTGACCGTGACAAGGACCCCATCCAGCACAATTTGAGAAACAAGAGAGAGGAGTTAACTCTAAAACCAGAGAATAGTAAGCGAGGACCTGATAGCCCTTCCAGTGTAAGAATTGGCACATGATATTTTAATCATAAAGGAACTAGAATATATCCCCGACCAAGGCCATGTTTTATTGGTATGCACGTGGTTCTGGACGATGCAAAACACTCATATTCCCCTTGACCCATGGAATAAAGCACCATGAAAGACAAACTTCTCATGGTTATACATCACCTTATTTGTACATTTATCATAATTCAATGTGTAAGGCGTCAGACCAACACATCCACTTCTTAACAACAAATTCGTATCCATCAACCAGCACTGTGCGACAGCTAGTGACAGATTTACCTAAGAATGAATTTTGTATCACACATCTCCAATCTAGCTTACACTCACCTCGTCTCCCTGCAGCCCCCACACAGATCTATTACACGACCATCACCTTCTCATACTAACATTTGATATCAACTATGGCTTGTTACATAGCTTACCATATTTTCTGGGCATAAGTGTTTATAGGAAAAATTTCAGATTTATATGAGGTTTTGGATAAGTGATTCACATAAACTGGAATAAGAGCGTTGTTGCTAAAACTTGTCTCTTGCTTTGAAGCCTCATCATACTGTTCTTGGGAAATCTTTAAGCAAAATGCCCTGAAGGGTAGGAAGAATTGCATTGAGCAATAAAATGTCAACAAACTCCAGAATTTGAACATTAGGCACTTTCATCTAAGCATGCCCTTCTCTCCTCTCACTTGGCAGGGGTTTGGTTTTTGAAAAGTAATAAACTCTAGCACTCTAGCTGACCTGGGATATGTTTAAGAAATCAAATCTTAGAGCCAGAAGAAGTATGACCTTTCACGTGGATTCCCATCTCAGAAAAACCATAGAATGAGAAATATAAACAGAAAGGGAGAAAAGAAATATATATCTCAATTGTCCAGGTCTTCGATTTTTTTTAAGAAGGAACACACCAAAACCCTGGGCCAGAAGAAACAACCTTAAATTTGTTTAAACAGGTGTTCAGTACTTCCTATCATGAACAGCAAGTGAATAGAATCATAGCACAAAATAAGGGTCTGAACAGGAAAACCTATCCATAAGCCAGGGTGACCTTTATAAACCTGAAGCAGACACAGTTCAGTCTCAGAGCAGTTTCAAGAAACAGCTTCCCACAGCCAAAAGTAATTTCAAAACAACTAAAACCCCTTCCTCATGTTTCTTAAGAACTATAAAGGGCTTCCAAGCTCAAAGACCATAACAATGTTTATTAAAACCCCTTTTGTCTTCTAACCCTTTCCCCTTATACTTGCTGTCAATCTAGAGCATTTTCATTCACAATTCCCCATAACATCTCTCAACACATCATTCTCCTTGCTCAGTCTTTCCTCGCCCTCTCTTTTCTATATCGCTTTATTATATTAACTGACCTTACCTCTCTCCTAGCAGAAAAGAACTCCTATTTATAGGAAGAAAACAAATCTGGAAATTGATCTGAAATTAGAGAATTCTCTTTGACTGGATAGGGAAATAGATGGCAAATATTGCAGATTGTTAAGTTGATCCCAACTTACATATTTACCATGTTATGAGGGGTAAGAACTATAACTTCAGTGTACCCTTAAAATTGAAACTTAAAAATCTGGGAGACATTATATAGATACTGGCTGTTTGCATAGTTCTAGAGATAATGAATCTTTGCTTAGAAAAATGCCTGCTTATTAAAGTACAAAGAAGGACAAGGCTGTTCTGTATCTCAAGAGAGCCAAGTTTCCTTTTAGAAATATAAATACGGTAAGTTACCAAAGGAATTTCTTGGAGAAGGAAAGGAAAGGACTCATGGCAGAATGTTACTCACCGACCCTGGGAAATTGTCATGTCTTCACGTAGAGATCAGAGTCACCTGGTTTTAAATGGAACTCAGGGTTTGCCTATCCATGAGCAGCATTAGTCTTCCAATAGGCTCTATCCTGCAAAATCAGGGGATTTTGAATCCTGAATCCAAATGCCTAGAAAAATCTAGCTGTGTTCTGATCAACTGACTCTGGTTGAGTGAGAACTATGGCAAAGTGGGGAGGCCATGCCCTATCTAAACAGGAGAAATTACTCCACTCCCACTAATTCTTATCACATGGGAATGCTGCCCATTGTTGCCAGATTCTCAATTTTCCAAGAGCACTTGAAAATCCAAATGCTATATACGATATCCTCCAATTTTTAAAAGTTGGCAATTTAATATTTTTCATCACTATAAAAGCCAAATAGCCATACCTATAGGCAGATGCAACCGAAGGATCACATCATGTTAGTGGGCAGGGGGCTGCAATTTCAAGAAGCATTGATGGCTTGGCACCTATGGCTCAATGGGTTAAGGCACCAGCCATGTACACCTGAGCTGGTGGGTTCGAATCCAGCCTTGGCCGCCAAACAACAATGATGACTACAACCAAAAAATGGCCGGGTGTTGTGGCGGGCACCTGTAGTCCCAGCTAATTGAGAGGTGGAGGCAAGAGACTCACTTGAGCCCAGGAACTGGAGGTTGCTGTGAGCTGTGATGCCACAACACTCTATCCATGGTGACACCTTGAGTCTCTATCTAAGAAAGAAAGAAAGAAAGAAAGAAAGAAAGAAAGAAAGAAAGAAAGAAAGAAAGAAAATAATACACTAACATTTGGTCGCTTTCCTTTATTCAATATGAATATTCAATAGGAAGACTGTTTTGCAAAACTCATTCACTAACAAATAAAAAGGCTTAGAGGAAATCAAACAAATTCATTTAAATAAATGAATTTAGTTAACCCTGTAAAAAAATGGAGATTCAGACCAAGTAGGAAGCAGGAAACTCTTTAGAAAAAGACTTTCCTATTCAACAACTCCACTGACAGAAAATCATATGAAGAAAAAAAATCTTAATTGCACCAAGATTAATATATGAAAATATTTATTGCAATAATTTGTAACTGAAAAATGGGAAACAACCAGTTACACAACAATAGACACTTGATTTAAGTAAATTTTGTAAACTGGGCTCACACCTGTAATCCTAGCACTCTGGGAGGCCAAGGCAGATGGATTGCCTAAGCTCAGAGGTTCGAGACCAGCCTCAGCCAGAGTGAGACCTTGTCTCTAAAACTAGCCAGGAGTTGTGGTGGGTACCTGTTGTCCCAGCTACTTGGGAGGATGAGGCAAGAGAATCACTTAAACCCAAGAGTTTGAGATTGCTGTGAGCTGTGACGCCATGGCACTATACTGAGGGTGACAAAGTGAGACTCTGTCTCAATAAATAAATAAATAAATTTTGTATCATAACATCTGCAATATGCGAAACCATATACTCACTAAATATGATGCTGCAGAAAATTATTTAGTGGCAAAATATTCTTGATATTATTAAGTGAAAAATAAGGTTATAAATTCAAAGAAAGAATGATTCCATTTTCTCACATATCCATTTCTGCATATCTTTGGATCAAAAGAAATGGGGCCGTGTGTGGGCCATGCATGTACCAGCTCTGATGACAGAGCAGTGACCAAGCCATCCAGGGACCATTCCTGCCTAGGCCCATGTCCTGTGGGACCCCACCACACCCAAGGTATGAAGGGATGGCCTGGAGGACCCCACTAACTGTTCCGATTGTGCATTTATCCACCACCATCCTGGGCTTTGCCTCCTGAGGCCTTAGCATCATGGTTGGAAAGAAATGGAAGAAAAGGAGCCATGTGAACTATTCCATTCCGTGCCCCTGTGTTGACGCCGGGTTGGTGTTTACAAATAGGAAAACACAGCAGGAAAATTGTGGGGATTGTAGAGGGGGCTGGGAAAGGAAGGTAGGGAAAAGGAAACAAAGTCTTATAGCTCATGATTTTTTTAAATTCTGCACTTTGTTAGTGGTGGCCAAATAAACCAATCTAAAGGTTATTTTTCCACTGAGAAGACAAAAGAGGTGGATTTTTCCTATGTTTGATTCCAACCATGTCATCCAGTGACAAAGTATAAATTATGGACCTCAGAGAATAAGGCGGACCTCAGGGATTTCAGGAAAGCTGAGAAGCCCTGAGGAGGGAGGACTGGGTGGTTTTTAGCCCTGTTTGGAAACCTAACTCATGAAAAACATGAATTGCCCACCAAGGACAGGAGACAAGACCAAATCTGAGCTGCCCTGGGCGGCACCCCACAGATTTCCCATGAGAAAGAGCACAGGGAGCTCTGTGCAGCCATGCCCTCAATAATGTCCTCCAGGACAGCAATTCTTCCACCCGGGAAAGACTCCATGAAGTGTCCAGAGGTTGTTTCCAAACACTGTGGTGAATGGTGACACCACACGAGAAGAGCATGCTGGGAAATGGAAGCTATCATGTGATGTCATTATGGCAGCATTTCAAACCAAGGGCTATGACTCCATTGGTGGGAGCACAGTAATGTAGGCGTCATTGCTCTCACGAAGGTCATGGGCTTCATTACAAATCAACCCTCCAACCTATTCTGGGGTCAACTGAAGTCACCTCTCGAAAGGCAGCACTGGATCTGTGTCGGAGAGGTAGAGGGGACTTCTGTAACATGGACTCCAAACTCAAGATGGCTGAGCGGATGGGAGAGCAGAGCAAGCTCAGGACATCTAGAAAACATCATTTGCCAGCAGAGAGCTGTGAACTCCTGCTGGTGCTACCAGAAGCAGTAGGGGCCCATCAGAGTTGGCAGACTGATGTGTGATGTGCTTCTGCCCAGCCTGGCCCTTGCCTCAGCCCCTTCAGTCCTCTGTGCTTTGGCCTCTGCTGTGGTCTTCCTGGCCACTTCCCCAAACTTCTCATCAGGTTGTTCCCCTTCAGATTTGGTGAGGCAGTAGGACAGACAGGGGACTGTTACAAGAGCCACCTGGTGTTCTGTTCCACGGAGAGGAAGGAGGCGACCTGTGCACACGTAGACCAGTGATCATAAACCTCTGCTTTATTTAAGAGAAGGAAAGCAAAGAGGGGTCCTAGCTTCCTTCTGCCTCTGTGAGCACTTGACACAGGCTCTGCTGGAGCCACTCCAGACTCATGCGAGGATGTTTCCTCCCCTTTCCTTCCTGGGACACCAGGGGGTCCGAAGACACAGTACACACAAAGCCCTAGGACTGGCTTGAAGGACCCAGAATATAAAGGTCTCTCAGGAAACCATCTCCAAACCCTCTATTTTTTTTTAAAGGCCAAAGGTACAGTGTCTGTGTTCCCTGTTCACACCCAGCTGCACTGCATTTGGAGTCCCAGCTACAAGGCTCTTGGGTGAAACCCAAGTCTATTTTGTACCTGAGGCTGCCATTGGACATTGGCCCCACTTTTAAAATAACAGCCTTTTTCAAATTTAGGCAGCTCAGGGACAGATGATGTCACTTCCCATTTATACACCCAATTATGAGGGCTCGGAGACAAATGAACAGAAAGTCCAGCCTTCTTCTGGGTTCCTCTCCCTTTAGTAATCCTAAGACTCTCCAGGGAAGGTTATGTATATCCAGGAATTAGCCCTACTCATCATCACTGCTAGTCAGAGGAGGGAGAACCCAGACTTTCTCCCGAAACCCAGGATAAAGGATTAAATCCTTTAATGGCAAAGTGAGAAGAAGAATCTCTGCTCTGGTTCCAAGTCAAAGTGACTCTAAGGAATTCTTATATTTAACTATTTTGTTAAATTACAGAGTCCATTTTCTATAGTCTGTGTGCCATAAGACCATAAAATTGCAGTGGTTAGGAAATCATTTTGTCTGGAAACCATTGTTTGCTAATTTGGTCTGATTAGAAAAATGTCAGAGATTGTACCTTCAAACCCACAAACATATGATCGACCCAGGGCCGTTAGCATGAAAAGGGCCACCATTGCTCACTGATGATCTCCACCAAAGCAAGGCTTTGTTTACTGGCCCCTACCTTACAGTGCTGACTTGACCGAAAAATGACATGTACAGTTAAGTAGTATATCTGTGTATGAGAGAAAGAAAGACACCAATCCTAATCCTATCAATTTCAAGTACTGGAAGAACAGGCAAGACATCGGACCATTTTTTCAAACTGCATATTTTCTTTAAGCCTCATTAATATAAATATAAATGTTTTAATCAACTAGGCTTTTGATAAGAACTCAGGGGACTGGAGCTCTAGCTCAGCAAGGAAGAAACAAGGTTGCTTATGCAGATCAGCAGAGCAGTCAGGAGGAAGGAGCGAGTTTAGAAGGCAAATGACAGCATGAGGAAATTTAATAGCTGGAGAACAATAACTGGAGTGAAAAGGGGTGGTTACATGTAGAATACGCCTAGCCTTCTCTGCAGCTCAGCCTGGGGCCCTGGTCACAGCTGTTAAGACTCAAGCTTTTCTACATTTTTGCCAACCTAGCCACTTTGGAAAGTAGAGAGTATATCTTCCCTGTCAGTCCAATTCTACCAGCAGAACATTCTTTGTTTTTATATCTTTCTGATTCTCTCCAGTGAAAAATGAAAAAAATGGAAAGAAGCCAATTACTACATTTTCTCTTGTCAATATGATATTGACAGAATTTTCTGAGTCTAGGATCTTAAAGGAATTTCAAAAGCAGGTTTTTCCTATTAGACTCAATTGATGACAATTTGGGGATTTATGAGGACTTCAAAATTTTAGTAGAGAAATTATTGGACACTATCTATTCACAACTCTTATTTTGAAGCAAAAATACATACTATGGAGCCCTTCCTAGAAGCCAGGAACCAGAAAGAGCCAGAGACTTGCCCTTGAATACTATAGTCTCCCTTGCTTACCTACTCTAAGCTGGTGGCCATGAACTTCTCTCAATGTGGAACTGAAAGTTCTTTAAGCCACTAGCTATTATGTAAGTAGTAATTCCTCATATTGTTCCTAAGTTAGCTCTGGGGGACTTCAGAGATACTATACTAGAGATGCAGTATTATATATAACAGATAAAAATTAACCCAGGTGAGTTCATAGTCTAGTGAATGAGATATTGACATAAATACCTACTATGACATCAGATAGTGATGAGAAATGAAGGAAAAGTCAGGGAAGGTGATAGAGAATGGTGGTAAGGGCCAGTGACTTATTTAAATGGAGTGTTTAGAAAAGGACTCTCTGAGGAGAAGGTAATACTTGAATAGACATCTAAATGATGTGAGAGATTAAATTAGGCCAACATCACAAAACAGTGTTATGGACAAAGGAAAAAACAAATGCAAAAACTGAGGTAAGGATGAGTGTGGCTTATTTAAGGAACAGCAAATTCCACTGTAGACAATAAGAGCGAAGGAGGCAGAGTGACAGGAGGTGAGGTCAGAGACCAAAAAAAAAAGAATCTAAAGCCACCATAGGAGCAATTTAAGTGATATTCTAAGGCCAGAAGTATAATTTGCCCACCACATTCCACAGAGGGTTTTAAAGATAACTTAGAGCTACCCTAAGTTTCTGAAACCAAAGTCTATCCTTATATCATACACTCTCAGTTATATTACATTATAAAACAGACCACAAGTAAGAGAAGATTGAGAGAAAGATGAGTAATGCCAAACAGGAATGAGGTGACTAATAACATTTTGAAAGAAAAGCTACACATTGAGAGATCCAACTGGAATTTTTAAAACCATGGAAGACGTGGTAGGGTCCTAATGGAATTATCTTCATCCTGTTTCTAAATATGCCTTGTCAATAGGTACATATTCCATTTTATTTTTAGATATCTATAAAGAGAAGCCTCTGGAAACTCAATCACTCATGAATAATTCCCACGTACCTAGTCCTCAAAGAGTGGCCCTGGGAACCGCAGTGCCAGTGCCCAGGTCTGTCATCCAGAGCTGGATACAGGGGCAGGTCAACCAGGCAGACTAAAGTATAAACACGGGACCTGCTGACTCAGGTTTCCATCTGGAGCACACTGCTAAAACACAGTGTGGTGTTGCTTGTAATAAGGTAGACAGCCCAAGTGGAGCGATAAACACCATTTATCCAAAGCTTTCTCTGCCGGGTACAAATCTTAAAACCAGCTAGTTAATAGACTTCAGAGACCAAAAGAAAATTTTTTAAATGCATGCCAGAGTGCTATTTACTGAAAATATGATTATTTTATTATCTAAAGTTTGGATACTTTAATACACTGTCCAAGAAATTAGTTCAGAAAAGGGAAATTCCAAGATAATTATAAGAAAGTAAAAAAAGGAGAAAAAAAGGAATTTCATACTTTACATGATTGTTAACTTATGTTACCATTTATGTTCATGAGGTCTTAATTTTTAGCATTAAGAAAGTATACCACTTTTATTAATAAAAATTAATATCTAGTAATACCCTTACTAAATAAATGTTAAACCAATACGCAAATACTAATGATTTATAAGTGTGAAGGGATACCAACCTGTCACTTGCATGGTGCCTCATATTTCTGGGTCCAGGCTTCCTGTCATCTCACTTTCCCAAATGCACCAAGATCCAGGGACCTCTTGTTCTAAATGGAAATGAAGGCTTGATCCTAGTTGATCCTATAACAGGTAAATGAAAGTCATGGGATTGGATATGTTTTTCCTCATATAGAAATAGAACATTTTAGGAATTTAGATATGAATCTAAACATCCAAAGATGTAAACTTAGGAACAGTGTAAGAAATTACTACTTACACAGCAGGTAGCAACTTAGGGAACTTACCACCCCCCATTGAGGGAAATTCATGAGCACCTGCTCAGAGTGGGTAAGTAAAGGGATATGTCTCTTTCTGGTTCCCTTCAGGGAAGACAGCTGCACAGTTTCCCAGAGGTACCTTACCTCTCCATCAGAGACATGGAAGACCCAGGACACGAGAAAATTTTGCTCACAAAAATTTAAAATTTGTTCTAAAAATAGTGGCATAAGATACTAAAAGGCAGTGGTTTTTAATTTTCCTGCATTATCTTGATATTCTGAGGAGCTCAGAAGAAAATTCTAGCAAGTCAAAAGAAGTCATGTTAATAAAATGTTGCCTGATAAGTATTTATCTCTTAGAAATATTTGAATTATTGGCTAAACTGAGGCCTCTGTTTCTGCTCAATGATTTCGATATTTTTAGATGTCTCTCCATGTTTACCTCAAAAAGTATGCTGACTCACCCATGCCCTGGAATCTTCTCTAAATTCCTAAAGAATTACCTGTCCCCCGCCTTTGTCATTCAATAGTATAAATTTATCCTAGAGAGTTCCATTTCCATCCCTTTTCCTACCCTCCTTTCTCCTTCCTTCCTTAGTTCTTTTCTCCTTCCTTTCTTCTCTTCCTCTTCTCCCCTGACATGCACTGACCCCTTAGCACTGTTCTAACATCTTTTCAGTCAGTTTTCCAATTTAATCTTCACAACTATCATCTGTTCTGTCCTTGGTGGATTCTCTGCTTCCTGGGTATAAAGACTGTTCTACTCTTTTTCTTTATTCTTTGGTACTTAACAGTCTTATTCTTCCAAAAGAGTAAAACTTTGATCAAAACTTGCATACAACTGAAGTGTGCCCTTATGTTTGACACATGGCTCACTCAAACAGAACTGAGAAATGAATTTTGTCATTCCTATTCAGTTCACTTATTATGTCCTAATCTGTAGCTATCATCATGCATGGCAGGCCCTAGAACAGACAAAATCAGGGAGGGAGGGAGGGAAGGGAAGGGAAGGGAAGGGAAGGGAAGGGAAGAAAGAAGGAAGGAATAGAGGGAGGAAGGGAGGGAAGGAAGGAAGGGAAGGAAAGAAGTAAGGGAAAAAGAAGAAATGAAAAGACTAGAAAGGAGGAAGGGAGAAAAAGAGGAAGAGTTGTAGAGGACACCAAGAGCCAGATGACCTCTGAGCAAGAAGATTTGCGACTAGGGGGGCAGCCCCTCGGGCAATCCGTCTGCAGGTGCTCCTTGTGGATAAAGAGCCCGAGCCCATGGCGATCCTTAGGTACGCAGTCATTGTCTAATATGCCCCTCACCTGTCCTTAGGTACGGAATCATTGTCTAATATGCCCCTCACCTGTCATGTACCGTCTCAATAAAAGGCTACTGCGGAGGTTGCCTGGGGCTACCCTGCAATCAAGGATAGCCCGCCTCCTGCAAGCTTGTACGTCTAATCCTAGTCATGCCTGGTTCCTTCCTGTGGCAATCAAGACCAGGGCCATTGGGGTTGCGACAGAGGGTACTAGGAAGAAGGGGTAGCTTATCACCTGACACTTTTTTCTTTTGTTAATTTTAGAATATTACAGAAGTATACATGTTTCGGTTACATAATTCACTTTTCCACATTTTAAGTTAAAGTTATAGGTGTGCCCTTCACCCAGAATATGTGCATTGTACCAATTAGAGGAGAATTAACCCAACCTCGCCTCACCCTTCCGCTTACTTGATTCGGCTTGAGTTTTACTTACGTGTACTTACGTGTTAATTGCGTAGTTCCAATTTAGTATTGAGTATATGTGGTGGGGTTTATCCACCCTTGTCATACTTCACTTAAAAGGATGGTCTCCGGTTCCACCCACGTTGTTACAAAGATATCAGATCCCCAGTGTTTGTTTTTGTGGCTGCGCCTCCCACTTTAAATAAGCAGCAACATGTGCCTCTTCTTCCGGGCTTCTTCCCCTCTCTGTTCTTACAACCCAGCCAAAAGAACAGTAATTTCTTGAAGAACACTTTCTTTCCTATGGAAATATAAAAAATGGTGCATATTTTCTGAATGAGAAAGAGAAAACTGTGTGTGTCGGTGGTGGAGATAACAGGAAAACGTTCCCAAAACCCTGATCAGCCATCCTAAAAGGGCAATGTGGGGGAGAAAATTACAACTTATTTTATGAAATAGCTCCCTCTTTTCAAATAACCTAATACTTTACTAAAAAACAGGTTTGGATCTATTCTAAGTGCTGAAACGCGAAGGATGGGGTATTAAATCTTGGCTTCTGAAACCGTGAGCCACCTACATGCTCATAAGGGGAAGTGGAGGAGCCAGCTCAGACCCAGAGCCGCTGTCACAGACAGAAGTTTCTGTAAGCTCATGGGGCAGCTGATCCCATTTTGCAAGAATGTCTAAAATAGCAGCTTTCCCAGAAAGAGATCCCAAACTCTACTTTTAGGTGATACATCCCAAGCCAAGCGTCCTTATGTGGCAGGCTGCAGAGCCAAGGAAATTTCTGTCAGTTCCGTACTCTTTCTTGAATAATTTGGTCACCAGAAATCTGGAATCACAAATAAAAAAATTATCCAGGAAAAATTCACAGAGTATTAAAATGGTAATACATGGTAATAGCTGCGCTTAGAAGGCATACCAAACGCCAGGAATTAACTGACTTTGCATTTTTCCAATTTTTATAACATTTTATGAATAAGAAAATTGGGGCTAAGAGCATCTAAGTAACTTGGTAAGTGGTAGGAGTGGAATCTGAAACCAGGTCTAGGTTAATGTCAACAAGGGGCCATTTTATCCCCAAGGGGACATTTGGAGATCTGACAGCAGGGTTTGTTGCCAGGTGATCCACCAGCGTCTGGTGGGCACAGGTGAGGGTGCTGCGGAATGCCCCAGGCTGTGCAGGACAGCCCCCACCACACAGTCACAAAGAAGCTGAGATGTCAGCCGAGCCAAGGCTGAGAACACCAGGGCTGTCTGACTCCAAGGCTGACTTGGTGCTTCTGCAAAGCATCCGGCTTCCAGGCATGTGCGAAGACAGATGAGCCTGTGAGGGTGAGGCCAGGGATAAAGGGCCTCGAAGGCAGTTATTGGCCCAAGGTGAAGATTTCCATTAATTTGTAACGGAGAGGTAGAAAGGGACAGGAATAGAATTGCAAGCCAATAAAGTTCCAAACATTTAAATTAAGTATCTCCATCAAGAGCCCTTTAACACTGCCCAGTGTGGTCAAGGAGACAGAAGTCCAGGCCAATGGATGTGGACAAAGCCAAGCATTCGGATCCAGGGAGCCTTTTGCTCTAGCTGCCTTCTGACCACCGTCTGCCGGCCTTGAGATTGACAGGATAGCCAAGGCGGCCCATTAGGGCTGCTTATCTCAGCGCCCCATGGCTGACTGCTGGCTGGAACAGGCCCTGCCAATGTCCACTTCATCACAGCCCAGCCTCTGCCTGTCAGCACCTGGAGCTGGGCCAGTGGGGCCCGCTGGGGCGGCTGGTACCAGACACCCAGGCTTGCTCCCCGTCCTCCCCTCACTAATAAATGGCTTTCCGGGCGTTGCCACCACATGGCTCAGTGGAGCATAGACTCCCTGTCGGCGAGACAGCCATTTCTCTAAGCCTGATTGGAACTTGAAAAACAGAAGCTTCCTTAGCCTGCAGTTTTGCGTAACTACTCTCTCGCACATTTTCTCCATCATTAACCAGTCATAAATCAATCTACCAAGCAAGCTTCTTACCACTCTGGGAAGTTTTCCTCAGCCTCTTTCAGAAATGGGCTGTGCTGGAGGAGTCACCAAAGGAACTCATCAAGAGCTTTCCAAACTCCCCGGACAGAGGGAGCTGTGGCTTTGCACAGGCCGCCAGCCCGAGATCGCTGTCCTTTCCCAGCAGAGAACTCCCCTGTCTGTGCTGTGTCTCCTTGCTCACCTGTTTGATTCCCAGCAGGCTGAGTGTTGGGCTCTCTCATCCACAGTTTGATTCTCAACACGTAACAGTAGGCCTGGTATCAATGGATGGATCAGTGGCTAAATGTACCTTTATTTACAAAATGTTCATTATGAATTTTTATAAAGAGGTGGCCAACATGTAGAGAATATTTGGTAAGTATTTTGTAAAATTTTGCAATGAATATTTAGCTACAATTTCCCATCTTCCCTAGGCATGATGGTATTACGGGTGGATAAATGGGAGTGGTATCTGTGTACACATCCTTTATAGCAACTGTCTGTCTTAGTACATTTTCTAGTTTAGGTGTCTGGCTCCTTTGCACAACAGAGGACTCCCTGAAGGCAGGGCCCAGGTCTTTGCCCTTTTGTATTCCCAATTCCTGATACATTAGTAGGCGGCAAAATGGCTGAGTTAAAGGATTAAACTGCAGCCGTTAATGAATCTTGATTAGAGACTATCTTTACATTTTATTTCCAATATCAGAGCACAGTGTCAGGGGTTACGCAACTGTATATGTTTGTCAAAAATCACAAAATGGTACACTAAACAGACTTTTATTGTTTACAAATTAACTAGATTTTTTCAAAATATAAGACAGTAGAAAAAATGTACCAGAAAAAAAAAATCCCTCTCTCTAATATGTAATTGTGACCATTACGAAACTTAAAAGTAACTTTCTCCCTGAAAAAGTTATAGAAGCGTCATCTCATTATTGTACAAAATGGAACGGTTAATGATGCTCTTTGAAATGTCAGTGTAATCTAATTTTATATACAAGCTCTTGGTAAAAATGAGGCACTTCTAGTTCCTTACGGCAACATTCAGCAGCAGATATCTCTTCAGAGAGTAGATGTTCTTTTAGTAGAATATCACTCTATTAAATTTAAAAAATGACATGTGTTAGGATTCCTGAGTTTTAAAAACTGTTTTGCCTCAGGGATTGGTTTAACCTCTGTCCCAACATATAACATCATAGAATCGCATGCCTGAACAGCCAGGAACAGCTTTCGAGGGACAAACAGACTTCCCATGGGACTGTATAAACAGAATATATTCATAATTTAAAGTATTTCATAATTTTTTAAAAACCTCTAATTTTTGAATGGTAAAGATGACAGCAATCATGTCTTTGGAACAAAGAGACAGAGTTACTATGGTGTTTCTTGATGCTGTCTTCCATGACTCACAGCTCATCCCCAAATCACCCACCTCTGAGTTCTGTTAGCGCTCTCTGTTTATATCTCTTGAGACTGGAATCATCGCCCTGAGACAGACTGGGTCTAGGCAGCATGGAAAATGAATGCAGGCTGAGTATTTGGGGTATGGTGTTTTGTGTGACTTCCAGGTTTTTTAAGTTTTTAATTTGTTAACACTTTTTAAGCCAGCAAATTTCCCGGACAAATTCAGTATTCTTATTTATTTCTCTTGAAAGAAAGAAAGAAAGGAGGGAAGAGGGGAGGAGAGAAGAGGGGAGTAGAGAGGTAGGGAGGGGAGAGGAGAGGAGAGAATAGGAGGGGAGGGGAGGGGAGGGGAGGAAAGGGAAGGGAAGGGAAGAGAAGAGAACCAGAAAGACATGGCAATGAGTATCACTTGGGACCCACAGACCATGACCTCTGACAGGTTATGCACTGGGGATTTCCTTCTACAGAGGCAGCAGGGATCCATCTCATCGGAGTGTCTAATTTCAAGAGCTACAGATCTTCATCAATGTCACTGCTAGCTTCTGAACCTGGGAGAGAGGCTCCTGCTTTAGAAACCATCACGGGTTTCTCATGTTTTTTAATTAATTTTTTCGATACTTACAGTTGTACCTACTTATGGCATACCTGTGCGATTTCATTACAGGCGTGGAACATGTAATGATCAGTTCGGGGTATTTATGGTAGCCACGAACCACATACTGTTTTTTACATTGACTTTCCGCAAATGTTTTATTTCTTCAATAACATAGTTACTTTCTTATGGCCAGTAAAATGCCCAAATTTCCCCATTACCTTCTATGACAAATTAATGTGTGTTAGCTACGAAACTCCTACTCCTGTCTGTCTGACATTGAATCAGCAGGCTGTCTTCAGTGCCTGAGCAAGATCACAAAGTGAGGGCTGAGCACGCATGGTGGGAACTACAGCTGGGCCACGTGGTGGTAAGCTTGGCCCCTGCTCTGATCTTCATGATAACGAGGGCTAGCTTCTCTGGCCTGTGCAAGGTTGGGGGTTCCCCAAAGAGAAGAGATCCTTTCGCATGCATATTTAGAAGCATTCCAGAATGTAATTTGGGGCTAGTTTGTGTTTGGGGCTAACAAGGTATCTCCTAGTTACACCCGAGAACAGGGTATTAAATAAATCTAATATCCTCCACTGGACTTTGAGGCTAAATGACTTCAGAGGGTGAGTCTTCCCTCTGAGACTATATAGTTTCAAATAACTGCCTCCATGCTCTCTAAGGGGATTTGTACCTAAACTCAAGATTCCAATCTAATAGAAATTAGCTCAAAGACCCATGAGAAGGAAGAGTTTTCTGTTAGGGTAACACTGGTCTATTAGCTTTGCTACTCATTAACATACCCCCTGCCTCCCAATTATAACCTAATTTGTACTTAGTGATTATCACCCAATAATTCCTCCACCAACAGCTTTTCTCATTAGTAAGAAACTCAGTGGCAGATGCGAAATTCATGTGATACTAAGTGTACAATGTTAGTTAATTTTTAGAACCTTGAAGCCTTTTGAAAGAATTCCATTTCTGGGGAAACTTTGGTTGATGTCTTTATTAACAGATACCCTGAAATAATTTTTTGCATTACCTAGCTACACTTTGAATCTTTGGAATCTACTCTAGACTTGAAGCTATTTGGGGAGTTCGTTAATTCTTACATGTCACGAGTAAAATCACGGCTTCCCCAGACCCAGAATTGGCTACTCTAACTCCCTTGACCAAATTTCTGACTGTACTGTCTGAACCTTGGACTCAGCAGGGTCTGAGTCCCCCCCCCCCCCATGCCAGGCAGTGTGACAGGAGCCACAGAATCTGTGGTTCTGGGGCAGTAGAGGGTGAGGGAGGGCCAGGGTCTCCTTATGGTTTCATCTTAACTCACCTTCCAAAAGCTCCCAAACCATCGGGTTAGTCGCTCCCGAGAATCTGTGCACCCCTCTCCATGCAGCAGAACTGCCCCCACAAAGAGGGCAGAATGAGACCACTCCATCTCCAGGTCGGCTAGGCTTTCTGCTTCAGGGACCAGCTGGCCAATAACTCAGGTCCTCTAGAAAGGAACTATAAGACCTAATAATTGGGAGGGCTCTTTTTAGTTGCCTTGGCACGCAGGGTGGCTCAGTCTACTCCAACTACGATGAGTTCTTCTCGGAGGCAGAAGGGCTGCAGCTCAGCCACATTTTCTTGCAGCATCCCTGCTGTCACTTTGGAGGACACCAGGTGGCCTTGGCCTGACAGTGTCATTCTTTTCCTAGCTTTGTCTCAGCTACCACCTCTTGCTCACACTTCGTCTGCTGAAGTTAAAGGAAGCATCCTCATGGCATAAGAATTCTGCCAAACCAGAGATCTTTTTAATTTTTTTATACAGTCCCTTTCATTGCAGTCACATTTGTTTTAGTAAAACATTTTGCTAAGACCTAGCCATGCTTCTTCAGTGCTGGATTGGAAATAATAATGATATTAACACTGAATGTGGTCGTTAGTATGCCCTAAGCATCACTTTAAGCACTTGACAAGGATTACATGTAATTACATTACATTTAATTACTTTGATTGGCATTTGAGCCTTTCAACAGCTCTGTGAGGTGAGTACAATTACCATCACCATTTTAGGTGGGGAAACCAAGGCATTGAGAGGTTAAGGGACGTGTCCAGGTCACGTCGTGGCAAAGCTAGATCTCAGACCAGCTAGTCTGACTCTAAAGGGAAATGAGACGAGCACGCTGCAGGGCTGTCCTGGAAGCTTCCCTGCACCTAACTGCTGTCCCCAGACTCACTAGATATGCCCAACCTCGCTCCTATGGGGACGCCTCCTTCCTGTGTGTTTGCACCTCATTGGCTGGAAGGGGGTCCTTGCATGCTGTAAAATCCCCATTCATTCCTGAGGCCTAGCTGATAGCCACTGCCTGACCCATAAGTTATTCCCAAAAGGGCTCTGGGCTTCCCACAAGTAGAACAAAAGTGGCTTCCTCCTGAAGCCCTTTGCCACAGAAATAGAGGCAGAGTCTTCCCTGATCCAGCCCACCCCACCCCTTTCCTACACGTTCCTTCATATCTTTCCACAGAGACTGTTTCCTTGAAGGCTTCCCTTGACGTTGGCTGTTGACTTGGGTGAAGTGTGCACATGTGTTATAAAGACCCAGTTTGGGGATCTCTGAGGGATGGCAGAGGACTCCCATCCCTTGTGTAAATGGAGGGGATTTCAAAGAGACTGGGGGCAAGTTCATGGTTCTAAAGAACAACACAGCTTACAAAAATACTTGGAGACTTACATGTCCTTACCCATTGTTCTCCCGATCCTTGAAAGCCAGACAAACTGCTTCGATTTCAAAGACGCTCTGTTCTGAAATTACTTTTCAGCTTGCCTACATTAGCATATTATGCATGAAGATATAGAAAATGAAATCTAACATGCAAGTGTGCAGGAAGGCATTTTTGAGGCATTGGTGCCCAGCCCTGCATGACCGTTAGCACCATCTGGAGCTTTTATGCAACTGGTTGCCAGGCCACAGCCCAGATCAATTACATCAGCACCTTAGAGGCTGGGCTCAGGCTCTGACATTTTTTAAAGCTCCCCACGCAATTCAATAAACAGCCAATTCTGCAAACTTCTTTTGTAAAGGGAAGTGGATGTCCTGCTAACCCAGTTACTTCAAAAGAAGTTATGCTCAGCAAGTTTTCTCTCTTGATAAGGATTCACCTTTACTCAGCGTGAGAAGCTCAGTTTGCATTGGAGTTGATAATCTGTAACTTATATAGAGGCTGTTTGCTAGGTATCACCCACGGATGGTCTCACTGTGAACACTGGCAGGGGAGCAGTGCTTGTTCCCATTTTACAGAGGAGGAGATGAAGGCTCAGAAGAACCAAATAATTTTCCCAAATAGCTGAAAAGCGGTAGAATCAGAATTTGACCCAAAGAGTCAGACTCTAGAGTCTCCCAGAGACAGAAACTTCTAAATTCCTCTGGGTGAACAGAATCTGAAAAATATTTTATGTTTTTCTTACATTTTGTACCTTTTGGGATCTGATTTGAAAACATGAGCTGTGAATTCCCACATGAAAACTGACTCCTAATGTAGTAATACAAGCCTCTGTCCCTTCTCAGCTAAACATCTCACTTCCAGATGTCTGGCAGGAAAAGCTGTGCTTTCTGATGTTTAAGTGTGCGGATCCCACGTCTAGAGCCCTCCTGCGATGGTGCTCCAGTAAGAGCACAAACCAAAATGCCAGTCGCCCAGCCTGTGTGGTCTCTCTGCCAGGCACGGGGCAGGGCGCCAGGGCGGAGTGGCTTGTTCCCTCCTCACACCACCTCTCAGGAACACGCACCCTCCTCTTCATTCTGCAGATGAGGAAACAGACACAGAGAGTTTCTTTTTTTTTATTAAAGCATAGCTGCGTACATTTGTGCAGTCAAGGGGTACAATGTTCTGTCTTCATTTACAATCTGAAATATTTTCATCAAACTCTTTAACATACCCTTCATGGCATTTTCTTAGTTATTGTATAAAGACATTTGTATTCTGCATTTAGCAAGTTTCGCCTGTACCCTTCTAAGATGCACCGTAGGTGTGACCCCACCAAATACCCTCCCTCCATTCCAACCTCCCCCCTCTCTTCCCATATTCTTGTGCTATAGATGGGTTATAGCCTTCATATGAAACCTTTTAATTAGCTTCATAGTATCATAGTAGGGCTGAGTACATTGGATACTTTTTCTGCCATTCTTGAGATATTTTGCTAAGAAGAATATGTTCCAGGTCCATCCATGTAAACGTGAAAGAGGTAAAGTCTCCACCTTTCTTTAAGGCTGTGTAATATTCCATGTTGTACAATTACCACAATTTATTAATTTCTTCTTTTTGGAGGATCTATCCAACACTGCTAAAGGAGTATTAAAATCTCCAACTACTATGGAGCTGGAGGAAATCAGGTTGCTCATGTCTATTAGAGTTTTTCTTATAAATTGAGGTGCATTCTGGTTGGGTGCATAAATATTAATAATTGAAATCTCATCATTTGGGGTAGTACCTTTAACAAGTATGAAATGTTCGTCTTTATCTTTCTTTACTTTGGTTGGTTTAAAGCCTATTGTACCTGCAAATAAGATTGCAACACCTGCTTTTTTCTGTTTTCCATTTGCCTGGAATATGGATGACCATCCCTTCACCTTGAGTCTAAATTTATCTTTTAAGGTAAGATGAGATTCTTATATGCAGTAGATATCTGGCCTGAGTTTTTGTATCCAGTCAGCCAACCTATGCCTCTTTAGAGGACAATTTAAACCATTCACATTAATTGAAAACAATTAATAAATAAATAATGATAAATCTTTAGAAAGTCCAGTGGACATTATTTTTCACTGCTGCCTATGACCATCCTCAGAGTTGGGGAGGTGTCTCTCCCAGATCAAACCACAGCAGGATCACTCTGTTGTTGCTGGATCTTTGTAGGGAGTGACCCTATCTAGCTCCTCTGGGTGCCCCATCCAGGGAGTTCTGGCTGAGGGAGCAGCTCCGGAGTGTGGCACTCCCAGATCAAGCAGCAGGGCATGGGATGGGGCACCCAGTGGCCTTTGCAAAGGGAGCCCGTGCCTCCAGCAGTCTCTGGCAGAGAGGAGGGCTCCAGAGAGAGGGCGGCGGGCCTGAGGCATGTATGGGAGCCAGGTGGGGTCCCAGCAGGAGGAAGGCCAAGGCCAGGCAAAGCACAGATAGGCACCGTGTGGGAGTCTCAGTGGACTTCCTGGCCACTGCTGGTGGCGGGCTAAGGCCCGGTGAAGTGCCAATCAAGGCACACAGGATTCCTGGCAGACTGGAATTCCTGGCCACTGTGGGTGGTGGGCCTGGGGCTCAGATCAGTGCCAGGAGGGAGTCCCCGTGGACTTCCTGGCCACTGCTGGCAGCGGGCGGTCAATCGGGACCATGCGGGAGTCCCAGCAGAGTTCCTGGCCACTGCTGGTGGGGAGTGCCAATCAGGGCTGCAAGGGGGTCCCAGCAGAGTGGTGTTCCTTGCCACTGTGGGTGGTGGGCCGGGGGCCCCGCTCGGAGCCTGGGGGCCGGGGGGGGGGAGGTTCC